>PVIC010008353.1:0-48438 GCA_004025085.1 Thryonomys swinderianus | reverse complement strand
TAGACTTAATTACCAAATTTGGTAGTGTTGCTGGATACAGGGTCAATGCTCAAAAATCAACAGCCTTTGTCTACACAAACAACAGACTCACTGAAAGAGAAATTGGGGAGGCAATCCCTTTCACAGTAGCACCCAGAAAAATGAAATATCTAGGAATCAACCTAACAAAGGAAGTGAAAGACCTCTACTCTGAAAACTGAGATAGAAAAGGAAACCAGAAATTGGAAAGATATCCCTTGTTCCTGGGTAGGGAGAACCAACATCATCAAAATGGCTATACTCCCACACTACTATACAGATTCAATGCAATTCCAATTGAAATTCCAATGCTACACTTCACAGAGCTAGAGAAAGTAATACAAAAATTCATCTGGAAACACAAGAAACCTAGAAGAGCAAAAGCAATTGTAAGCAACCACGACATGGCAGGGGGTATTACAATCCCCAATTCAAAACTCTACTGTAAAGCTGCTGTGATAAAAACTGCATGGTACTGGCAAAGTAACAGACCTGAGGACCAGTGGAATAGATTAGAGAACCCAGAAACAACTCCAGATACACTAAGCCACCTTATCTTTGACAAAGGAGCCAAACATCCCCAGTGGAAGAAAGACAGACTCTTTAACAAATGTTGCTGGAAAAACTGGGCTTTAACCTGCCAAAAGCTAAAGCTAGACCTATCTCTTTCACCATGCACAAAACTAAACTTACAGTGGATATGAGACTTAAATATTAAAACAGAAACAATAAGCCTGCTGGAAAACAGGCTAGGTAAAACTCTTGGAGACATTGGCTTAGGCAGAGACTTTATGAATAAAACCTCTATAACACAAGAACTAGCAGAAAGAATCAACAAATGGGATCTCATCCTACTGAAAAGCTTCTGCACAGCCAAAGAAGTCGCTGGCACTGCTAAAAGACAACCAACAACATGGGAAAAAATCTTTACTAGCTGTGTATCAGACAAAGGGCTATTATCTACAATATATAAAGAACTCAAACAGATCAGCCTCCCCAAGTTTAAAGACTCAATTCAAAAATGGGCTTCTGAAATGAAAAGACACTTCTCAGAGGCAGAATTCAAAGCAGCCAAGAAGCATATGAAGAAATGTTCAACATCACTGGTCATTCGAGAGATGCAAGTGAAAACAACACAAAGAATGGCCGCTATCACAAAATCAACCAACAATAAATGCTGGCATGGCTGTGAGGAGAAAGGCACCCTTCTCCACTGTTGGTGGGATTGCAGACTTGTACAACCATTGTGCAGATCCATGTGGAGATTTCTCAGAAAACTAGCACTAGGGGTCCCATTTGATTCTGCTATCCCCCTGCTAGGAATATACCCAAAAGAATTTTAAAAATCATATTGGAAAGACAGATGTACACCCTTGTTCATAGCAGCTCAGTTTGTGATAGTTCAATCTTGGAAACAACCCAAATGCCCATCAACTGGAGAGTGAATAAAGAAGATGTGGGTTTTTTTTTTTAATAAATGGAGTATTACTCTGCCATAAAGAATGACAAGATCGATCCATTTAGGTGCAAATGGAGACACCTGGAGGATATACTAATAAGTGAAATCAACAGATCACATATAGGCAAATTCTGGATCTTCTCTTTGACATGAACACCTATAGATGCAAATGAACTCTAGAAAGTATGACAGCTTTTATAGAGTGGCAAATTTCCATAGGAAATTTGATGTGAGAATGTAATGAGAGGAAGGAATAAATATGATACAGAAGGAATATAAAAGAGTATGTATAAAGGGGGTGGGGAGGTGTGGGTGGGTAGGGATATGGGTAAAAATGAGAATTAATTTGTGTCATATACTGGTTCAAATTCCCCATTGTTATATGTGATTGTGAGATGTATATAAATTGTACCAATAAAGAATTCAATTTAAAAAAAGAAACAGATGAAACCTCAATGCCCTTGTATAAAAATGACAGTTTTCCAGAGTGGAAATTATATAACATACTGGAATTGTTTTAGGAGAGATATTGACCCAGATTTGTTCCATATTGACTAGCCTTTGTCTCACATTCATTTAAGCTCCTACACCTGAATATATAAAATATAATTATATTATATAACATCAACTGATAAGTAGGAAACATTTTTCATTTTCTTAGTGAATGTATACTCTATAGAATATGTGTCAGAATTTGCAGTGGTAGATAAATTAGTGAAATGAGATAAACTTATTGGTAAATGCATGCATGCAGCACATAGTATGCACTGAACTGGTTTTATTCACACATGTACAGTAAACCCCTACCTAGATCTGGGCACAACATCAAATATTACCTTCTGAAAGACATAGTTCCTGTTTTATACAGGGTGAATCAGGGGGGAATCAATCTCAATTACTGAGCACTTACCATCCAGGGTTATGGGTGACATGAGAGCTTCAGGGCCAGGTGTACTGAGATCATATGGGTGGTTCACTGAGACATCCTGGTGGAATCACAGAGGGAGTGATTTCTGAGCTACATTCTGAAGACTTGGTGTGCTCTGTAAAGGGGAGAATTTAAAAAGCTTTGAAGAGGTTGGGAGCCAGCCCCTGATTGGGTATAAAGGCACACAGTGTATTCAAACAATGAATTGGTTTAACCAGGAATGTGCAGTCTAATAAATACGTATCTTCTGGCTTTAATATTCCCAGAAATTAAAAAGTTAGCAGAAGAGAAGTGTTAGAACAAAATAGCAACTTCATTCTCTGTGTCTTGAAGCATGTGTCTCTCTGCCTCTTTCACTTTTCAGTCTTCTACAAAACCATCACCAAGAACAGATTCAGTGTACATTAGAAGTGAATGTTTGATAAAAAAATTTGTGTTTGGTATGGAAATATAAGTTAGCACATTTTAATTGAGATTGTTTGATTCTTTAAAGCACAAAGTAGTTGAGAACATTATAAAAATGCATGTATGTATTTTTAATATGCATCTTAAACCTTTATTGGGCAAGCATCACATATTCACCACAGACTAAATTAATGCAGAACAGTGAGGTAGCACAGACAATGACTACACAAAGATATTTACGCTTCAATTCATGGAACCTGTGAACATAGCACCTAGAGATAGTAAAATTTTTCTGGATTATCTGATGGTGCTATAAATGTAATCACATTCCTTGCAAGGGAATGCAAAGAAAGATTTGACCACAAGGGAGGCAAGTCACTAGCATGAGGAAGGTACTGTTTTTAAGTAAAGGAAGGAGGCCACAAGCCAAGGAATATAGACAGCTTGTAGAAGCTAGAAGAGACAAGGGACACATTCTACCCTGGAGAAGTGAGGAGCAACCATTCCTGCTGATAACCTGATTTTATAGCATGTGAATCTGACTTGAGATTTCTGATCTTCAGAACTTTAAGACAATAAATTTGTGTTATTTAAGTCACAAATTTGTGGAAGTTTGTTATGATTGCAACAAGAAAATAATACAAAAGCAACTGAATAACAGTATAAAATTTCCAAATAAGATAATTAATATTCATATGTTATCAGAAAATCATTGTACCTAAGTCAGCCTACTTAATACTAGTACTTGTTATGATGCATATTTTAAACATACCCTGCAGTCCTTTTTATTAAAGTGAATTAACAGAATATTGGAGTTTGTGACAACCCATACTAAGTTGGTATACAAATCTCCAAAAACAAAACAGAACAGGAATGGGAAAATTAAAGTTTAATATTATAATTTATTCAGCAAGCTTACCTCATTCACTAAATCTGTTGATAAATTACAATAAAAGCCAGCAATATAGTATTGTTTAAATATTTATAATTGCTTGCCTTGTAAGATTTCTTTTAAAGTGATTCATTCAATAAACATTCATTGAGTCTTTAGATTTAAACCAATAATTTAACCACAGTTTTGAGCTTCCTTAGGGTGGTTACAGTCTAGAAAATTAGTTGTAAAAATATAATAATATATTGTATAATCTTATATATTATTAATATATACTATATAATATACTATATAATATATTATTAATATATAATACTATATAATATATTATTAATATATAATACTATATACTATATAATATATATTCATTCAAGTCACAAATATTATGTAGAAGTATACATATTGAGAATGGAGATGATGATAAGAAGTGTGGTATATTTACATTTACTCAGATTTTCAAGTGCTTGATTCCCTTTTACAGTGGAGAATTGGAGGGGTTGTTTTGTTTTGTTTTGTTTTGCTTGTTGAGACAGGATCCATAGTGCACTCAGGCTAACTTTGACCTCACTTGTAGCCCACGCTGGCCTTGAAATAACAGCAATCCTCTTGCTTCAGCCTCCCTACTGCTGGAACCACAGATGTGTACCACTTTGCCCTGCACACAATGGAGAATTTTGATACTAGAAAATCCTTTTAAGTTAAAATAATTTCGTAAAAGTGCTACATTACTGTCATATCATTTTCCTGGGTGACTTCCAAGGTATATTGGAAAATGGCACATATATGACAAAGAAGTATCTTGCTGTTACTAATTTATGTGTACCCTAAGAAAAATGGACACAAATATATTGGAGAAAAATATCTTTTAAAAATTCAGAGTTTTACTTGAGATTGAAAATTTGTAAGACTCTTAACTGGCAATAAGAATAGTAGAAACGTAGGGCCAGAGATTTAGCTCAGTGGTTCTGGCGCCTGCCTCGCAAGCGCAAGGTCCTGAGTTTGATCCCCATAACCACATAGAATGCTGGGCACGGTGGCTCACGCCTGTAATCCCAGCACTCGGGAGGCAGAGGCAGGAGGATTGCTGAGTTCGTGGCGGCTTGCCTGTGCTCCATAGTGAGCTCAGGGCCAGCCTGAACTACAAAGCGACACCCTGTCTCAAAAAAAAAAGAAGAGTGGAAATGTGTGGTTTGTGATTAGCCTGACTGGAACATCAGTGAATACCACCTTATTTTTGTTAAAGTCCAGACAGCAATACTGCCAGTTCGAACAGAACTGGCCGCTATCTTAGAGAAAAATAAGTATCATTTTATTTAGATCACAAAGGACATGTCACCAGGCCATGGGCAGTCCCCAAGGATGTCAGTAAGTCCCAATCCTAGATCTTATTATCAGTGCAATGTCAGCTAAAGGTTGGAGTGTTTTGCCAAGGTTGGGGCATTTGAGGTATAGTGACACTCTTTGAAGAACAATGGTATCATTACTGCAGTATAAAATTTAAATTCAATACTTTTTTCTGTTTAGACAGCACTAGCAAGTTGCTTCACTAGTCAAAGGGACATTAAATAGTGCTTAAAGATAACCACTGTGATTCTCTATTATTCACTGTGCAGAATTCTGATTGGACACTAATTAGTGGGTGCAGGAGCTAGCTGAGCCACATCCATAGCATTGGTATTCTGTATCGGAGCATAACACACTGACTCATGGGGCACAGCTGCGTGCCACCCATGTCAAAGGTGGGCATCTTAGCCTTGCTGTTTCTCTAGTTCAATATTTAAGTCCCCCCCCCCTCTCTCTCTCTCTCCCTCTCCCTCTCCCTCTCTCTCCTCTCTTTCTGTTCCCACCTACTCTCCTTCCTTTCCTCCCATCCAACATAAAGTGAGCCACTTTAATACATTATATACTCCTGGCCATGATATTCCATTCTTGCTGTGGACCCAAAAGCAATGGAAATAAGTTGTCATGGAAATTATGAGCTAAATATATCTTTTCTTTTAAAAATTATTTTTCATGTATTTTGTCACAGTAAGAAAATCAGATAACATAACAGGATTGTTGCATCAAACTGCTTAAATTATGACACTGATACTGTGTTTGAAAATCAAGTACAGTTTAAGGATATCTCTGTGGCTATCCAGTTAATAAGCAGTGAACTTGTAATGGTTTGTTTCATGTATCAACTTGACTGGGTTACCCAGCTCTCTGCTAAAATATTATTTCAAGGCAAGCCTATGACAATGTTTCTGTAAGAGATTAGAATATGAATGAGTAGACTGAATAACAGAGATCCATTTTTTACTGCTACCTGATCTACTGAGGACTCAAACAGAAAAAAAGATATAAGAGCAATTTATCAGTCTTTCTATTCTTGAGCTGGCATATACATCTTTTCATGCTCTGGGACACTGAAGCTCCAGGATCTCAGACTTTTAGGCTCCATGTCTTATGTCATCACATCTCCCTAAGTTTCAATCTTCAGTTTTTTAGATTTGGACTGGATTATTGAGTTTCTTAGCTACCTGCTAAAAAGTATTTTTGTTCCTCTGTAGAACATGATTTGTACAACATTCTAGCAGACATCTTATTTTTTTGCCTAATTAGATCAATTTTAGACTTATGAGCTATAGAACATAAAAAGATAAATTTGTGTTGTCATCAAGTTTGTGTAATTTGTTATCAGTCATAGAAAACTAATAATTTGGGTATATTATTATTAATATTATTATTGAGACAAGATCTTTCTTTGTAGTTCAGGCTGGCCCAGGTAATTCTCAAACTCATCTATCTTCCTGCCTCTGCATCCTGAGTGCTGGGTTGGGTATCTTATTATGGATTTACCTTTTAATCTTCTTGCCAAGAACATACTATATATAATTTCAATAATTTACAACGTATCTGCATTTGCTTTTTTATATGGTTTGTTTTGGTCATTGTACCATGTGTATATGGCTTATTTGTAAACATTCTCGTGCACTGAAAAGAATGTACGTTCTGCATTTACAGAATGTCATGTTCTATAAATGTTTATTAGATTGAGATAGAAGATAGTGATTTTTATATCTTCTTTTCCTTCACTGATTCCTCACTACTTGTTCTAACAGTTACTAAGAGAGGTGTTAAAATATCTCCTACATTTTAATTCTGTCCATTTGTACTTCATATATTAGATGTACACATTTACAATTGTATTTTTTCCTTATAAATAGTATTTTTCAACATGAAATATTTTTGGTAGTATTTTTAGTCTGAAAGTCTGTTTTATTGGATAATAAAAGTAGCTACTTTTGCCTGTTTTTAGTGTGCACGGCATATCTTTTCTGTTTATCATTTATTTCGATCTATCTACTCAAAACATGTCTAAGGCCAATTTTAATAGGCTCTGTCAAACTCAATCTTCTGATGGAGATATATAGATCTTTAATAGCCACTGTAATTCCTGATATGGTTAGACTTAATTCTATCATTTTACTATTAATGTTCCTTTGTATTCTTTTATGTTTCTCTGTTGTATTTCTTCTATCTACTTTGGATATCATTAATGCAATTTAGTATTCCATTTAAATTTACTCACATTTAGTTTTTACTACATCTCCTGTATTTTTTTTCAATGGTTACTCTAGGGTTTGTGCTTTGCATATTGAATCTTTGATACTCCACTTAGATTAACTGTATACCACTTTCCTTAAAAATACAAAAATTTTGGAACCATGTAGATCCTATCATCCCACCCATATCCGATAGAAAAAAAACTTAGCTAGTTTTGGACCATAATTTCTGCTTTACCTTTTGTAAGACCTGGTTCTAACTTCATGTCAATTTTTTTAAGCATTTCTACATCTATTTGGGTCCAACTTATGAAATCACTCTTCAGGGACCAGTATGAGGCTTACATGGACGGCTCAAATCTTAACTCTTTTTAGCCACGGTTTGCTGCATTGCTTTGGCTGAGTTTCCCTCGAACTTTTGCATGTGATTTTGTGTCTTCATACACACTTTGGGAATCACTTCTTCAGGTTTTTTCTCTTTTAGGAGCTCTCATTTCTTGTTCCCCTGGACAGAAGAATGAGCTTATCCTGGAGCTTTAGCAGGCTATCCTGTGACACTAATCCAGGTCTAGGACACATCCTGGCACAGTACTGCAAAAAAAAAAAAAAAAAAAAAAAATCACTCCTTTGTTTGCTTCTGCAAGATTAACGACTGTTCATAATTCCCTTGCTGTTGTTTACTTTTCAGACTCTGAAAGTTGGTTGGTGTTTTATCTTGTTTTGAGTTTTACTTGTAATCAGCTGGGAGAATGGGCTGGGAATGACTTACATAACCATAGTGGAGCAAGAACCAAGAATTTTTAAAACTTTTAAAATAACACTTAATAGAATTACAGAATGCATTTGTTTAGCTCATTATAGGAAACAGCAATAAAGATATAGCTGGGACAGCAAAAGATGAAAATTTAAAAATAACATGCAAAAGAGATAAACACAATGACTGAACCTAGATCAACTGGAAAATTATGAAACTCAATGGAAACTAGCGTTGATCTAAAAATAAATGGTTGGGAAAAGATACACCAAGAAAGACAAACAATAGCACCAGGAGCAGCAATTCTAGTGTTACATAAGTAGGGTTTATTTATTTTAGCAGTTATATTGAAATGTGAATCATATTCCTATAATTCCTTCATTTAAGGTATATAAGCCAAGGCTTTCTGTTTACTTGAAGTTTTGTTTAATCATCATTAAAGTACATTTTTTAGATGGTTTATTATGTCAAAAGAAATCTCATACCCTTCAGCTATCAACACCCTCTAAACCTCCATCCTCCTATCCCAGGCCTAAGCAATCATTTATTTTATTTCCCTACATATTTTTCATGTTTGATATATTTACTATAAATGAAACCATTTAATATTGATCTTTTATGAATGGTTTCTTTCACTCGATATATTATATTGAAGGTTCACCCATCGGTCATACAGAACAGTATTTGTTCGTTTTTATGAGTAAATAATGGCTTTTTTATATTACATGCCATTTTTAGTAATTTTAAATGTATGATCAAATAGATTTTTGGGTTCTTTTCATTATTTCTGGGAAGGATAATTTGAAACCATGCCAAAATATCACAAGACATACTAGGATTCATTTCACAGTTACAGATAATGCTACTATAAACATTAGTGTTTATATGTTTATGCAAATGTTTTTCTTTTTCCTGTATATGTATGCTTCTATGGTTTAGATATGGTTTGAGTGTGCCCCCTAAATATTCAGATGCTGGATCTTTGGTCTTCAGGGAGTCTCTGCTTCAGCACAAATTAGTGTTAATCTCATAGAGTTGTTGGGTTTTACAGGTGTGACTTCCTACAAAAGGGATTGGCACATAGGGATAAGGTCACTGGTGAATAGCAATAAAGTCAACCTGCCATACATAAGCCTGTGGTTTTGAATTTTCTTCTCTTTCTGGGTAATGTATGCTTGTGTGGACATTTTCTGCTAGAAAAGGGCAGTTTCAACCCAATCGAAAGTTTGATGAGAAGAAAAGCCATTTCTCTGTGTCATCATTTTGTAGTGATGCATGTAATTTCCAGCAGCCCTTTTATCAACACTGGCTGCCTCACCCTGCCTAGTTTATGAAGTCCAGTTGTCATTCTAAATTGTGAAATCACCTCTTACTAGCATGAAATGTTTCATGATTATCATTCATTAATGGATTACCATTTATAAGATCTGCATTTATAGCCCTAGAGTTTTCACAATTTATAGACTTAGATGACTGTAACATACCATCTGCCGTGCTATGTCATCTAACATTATTGATCATGACTTACTAATTTGAGTAGCACCCTAGCAACACTAGGTTCCTATACAAATCTTTTCTCTGTAAGATTGTCAAGATGGTGGAATTTGACATGCTGCTCCTATTAGCAAAACCAGTCACAAATGTCACTCTCATTTTTCTCCACAATTTCCTTCTTCTTTTCTATTGTGATTGTTTTTATCTTCCCTTCCTCCCTTAGCTTCTTTTCTAACTTTTTGGGGACCATTTTGATAGCAGCATATAGGAGCTATATAAAGCACTGACTGAAATTACATCCATAAACATTCATCTGGGCTCAGATTGATGCTTAAGTATACTTTTCTGGTATCTTGAATCTTTGTTTACAACTGCACAAGTGACTAGAATTAGGATCATAACATAAGACTATGATTATAGCCCACTCACACCCCAAGCTGTTTGTATGTAATGCTGGTTGTAACTCAAGGACCACTATAATAAATTGTATATGACTTTGTTGTGTCTAAATAAGGAAAAATAAATATACATGTTAAGCACTACTGAGAAATGGCACTATCAAAAATACTTTTTGCTATAGGAGAATATATAGCTTCTAGAAAGTATGTAACTTTTCAAAATAAATAAATAAGTTTAAATAAAACATGTAAATAATTCATATAAAGAACTGAGAAAGTCCCTAAAAAGTGACCTCTATAAAGTAGTTCCTGTTCCTAAATGTTCTTGTCACCAAGAAGAAAAGAAAAAGAAAATGTGGTTATGGATATTAGCTTGATTTAATAATTTCACAATATACATATATATATATAAAATAATGTTGTATACTATATTGATATATAGTTTTTATTTGCCTATTATACTTTAGTAAAGCTGTTAGAGGAAAAATATTTTAAAAGAAACTAATATATAGGTCAACCTGAATTTAATTATTGGAGATTCCAAATAAAAAGAACAGAAACATTTTTTACAAGTTAAAAAGCTATGTAACTTATTTCCATAAACAATCTTGACTCTAATATATGGTTAACAGTATTCTATTTTTCCTTTGCTTGAGTTCAGTTTCCTATAAGCACTCATGACACAAGAATATGCTGTTAAAGAATTTACACTTGATCTTAGCCAAAAGGCCGAGAAGTGATTTGCTGTTAAAGAATTTAATACCAACAGAAACAAAAGAGATTAAATAAAATGAGGTCTAGATTTAGCAAATCCATGGTTTCTTTCATAAATATTTCCAGAATTTTGTTCATGTTTATCTGAACGAGAGTATGATAAAGTCAAATCTACTATATTTAAATATATTTATTTTCTTTAAGATTAAAATTTTGATATATGTTGTACAATACTGTGAAAAATAAACAACTTAAGAGTATAGAGAGGATTCTAGAAAGATACATTGTTGGTAGCAACATGGATTTAATATTTCCTGGAAATTTTCACATAAAACCACTCTAAACTATCAAAGGCAACTTTTACAGCAAACTTTAGAGTAAATTATCCTGGATAACTACAAAAATACAAGCAGAATGGACAGGAGATTTAGCTCAGTGTTTCCAGTGCCTGCCTCACAAACTCAAGGTCCTGAGTTTGATCCCGTTAACCACATACAATGCTGGGCGTGGTGACTCACGCCCATCAGCAATCAATACCACATGCCACAGTGCCGGGCGTGGTGGCTCATGCCTGTAATCCCAGCACTTGGGAGGTAGAGACAGGAGGATTTCTGAGTTGAGGCTTGCCTGGGCTACATAGTGAGCTCAGGGCCAGCCTGAACTACAAAGCGAGACCCTGTCTCAAAAAAACAAAAAACAAACAAACAAAAACAAGCAGATTATGAAGCATCCACTAACAGCTGTAAGCCCTTGTATCTATCAGCATCTGTTTGAGAATAAATAAAAGAAAGCAATAAGGGCATTTCAAAGATTTGATAATAAGACAGCCTTAAAAGAACCAGTGGATATGTATAGGAATGAACAATAGGGCAATTAGAAAGCAGAATATTATTGAGACAAAATTTCATTAAAATATTGCAAGAAAAGAAAGAATAGTAGCAAAAGCAAAAATGAAAGCAGATCAAGAGAACAAAATAAATCCAAACAGTAACTTATTATTTATAAATAGGTGAAAGGAGGGCAAGATAATATTAAGTAAAAGAACAACATAAGTTAGAATTAGAAAATATTCAAAAGTAGGCTGACAGAATCCAAGAAAAACTAAAAATTGATAGTTACTTAAAAATTCAAAACCTAAAAAAAGTTTAATAAGTATGTCATGAGGGGCCATACTCTCATCATTACATTCCTACCACTTAGGGAATATAAGGCACATAAAGACCACGTAACTTTTAATTTATTTTCTTGTTTATACAAATGAATGAAAGGATATGAAAAACAATTATCTGTAAAGTAGGATGAAAACCCAGAAGGTACAGTCATGCTTTGATATCCAGGGAAATGTTTCCAGGAGCACGTGGATACCAAAATCTACAGATGCTCATGTCCCTCACATCAAATAGCATAATTCAGAGAGTGAATGTTTAAATTTTTAAAAAATATTGCAGTAAAAGACACATTGCTACTATTCCCCTCAAAATACTCTCCCTGGACCCAAATATACTTCTGCAATCCTTTTTTTTTTTTTTTTTGCAAGTTTCTAAAGCAATTCTAGAAATTCAATTTCATAAGTGTCTTTATAGGCATGATCAAAAATACAGTGAATGTGGCTGCCAAGGGCAATTCAACAGAAAGATAGGCTCATAAAAACTTTACAGTGTCTTCAGCCACGTTATTCATGATACTTGGCTCCATTAGAGCTCTGGCTTTTTCCCAAAGTCAAAATGACCAGGAACGGTAAACAGTTTTAGTTAATCCAGGACATGACGACAGCCACAACGATGTAACTAATGACACAAAAGAAGACTTCCAGACAGTGTAAAAACAATGGGGTAACAATGTTCAAACAAGAGGGGTATAGTTAGAGGGAGATTGTGGCAGTGTTTTTGCTGTAATAATTTTTTTAAAAATTTAAATATTCACAATGTTTCAAAATCATACCTCTTATTTGTAGATAACCTATTCACATAGTCCTGTGCACTTTAAATACCTTGTAGTAGTTCTGGTGAAATGTTGGAGACAGAGTGTGAGCTAGCTGGGAGAGGAGGACTGATCCCAGTGAAAGAAGCCCAGAGTGCTCTCCATAACAAAAGCTCCTCTCCAGAGGAAAGGCCTTGTAGAGTCTAGATTACTTACAAGACCTAGTGCTATTTTAAACATCGTTAGGCTGCACTGTAGGGGAATGATGATAAGAAAAAATAACGTTCAGTACAGATGCAATTATTCCCCAAATTTTCCCAATCTCTAGCTAGCTGAATCTGTGAAGACTAAAATCAAGATTATGAAAAGCTGACCATGTAGAAGATGGCACCCAAAAAGAGTTTCGCCATCAAGACAATATCTGCTTTGTTGATGAGTTAGTAGTGAAAGACCGGATAAGATACATGCACTGAAATGACCATTGGATTTGAAGCAAGGTTATTAGTGACCTTAACAGTAACGTGTTAGAAGCATAACAGGGTCAAGGCAGTACAGAGTGGAGAACGGGTGTGAGGAAAGACTATAAATTTATCAAATAGCTTTTATGAAAAAGTCCAAAATTGAGAGAGCAGTGATGGAAAATGGTATCTGGACATGTAGAAAAACGATAGTCTCTTAAATCTTGAACCATGTTGGAAAGGGTGATCTAGAAGAGAGAGAAAGGGGAGAAATTAAAAATGAGCTAAAAGGTGGAGGGGTAGAGAAAAATGAGCCTTTTTAATGAGTAAAAGGTTTTGTACTTGGGGTCCAATGAAGTTGAAAGGGACATGAGAAGTCTCCCCTTGAAAGAAGCAGGGATACTTTATTATCATATCTGGAAGGAAGACACTGTTTGTATTGTGAGGAGGTAGGTAACCATATACTATTACCATTGTATTGCAAATATCAAAGAGAACTGCTCTTTAAATATTTATATTATGGTATTTTCTGCTTCTTTCCATGGGAAAATGTTTGGAGGTAAAGGCTCTACAAGGTCTTTTCCCTGGAGAGGAGCTTTTGTTATGGAGAGCACTCTGGGCTTCTTTCACTGGGATCAGTCCTCCTCTCCCAGCTAGCTCACACTCTGTCTCCAACATTTCACCAGAACTACTACAAGGTATGTTGATAGGCACTGTAATCCAAGCACACTGAGAGGCTGAGACAGAAAGATGTAAATTCAAGTCATGCCTGGCCAACTTAGTGATTTAGTGAGACGTGTCACAAAATAAAAACTAAAAGGGCTGTAGAGGGATGTAATTCAATATGAGGACCTTGGATTCAGATATATATATATATATATATATATATATATATATATATATATATATATATATATATATATATATATATATATATATATAAATTCTATGTAGTGTTCCTCCCAGTTTATGGCTCTAAGTCTCTCTAGTTTTCAGCAAGAAAGTTTGTTCCACTTCCCACTTCTCTGATAATTAAAGGAAATTGATTATTTGTCCAGGTTTTTCTTATTGTGAGTTTAGGAATAAGTTCTTCACATGTTGGATCTGAATTCCTAAGTGATTTTTTAATTTATTTTACTTTTGTGGCTTTGATTTTAATGATAAAATTTATGAGATTGAAGGAGAAAATATAAAAAGTTTTCTAAAATTAATCCCAGTGTCTGAGAAATAGTATACCAATATGCTCCATAGAATCTCAGAATGGGGTCTTTAGCAGGAGACATGGAGCTATTGGTATAGATTTATTATTAGTTATCAATATGGACTATAAAATGTAAAAAATGACATTCAAGACATATGTTCAACAACTGTGTCTATCTGAATAATGTGTTTACTTGGGAGAAACTGATTCTGAGATCCCCTGCATGCACTTTGTTTCTCCTTGTCTGAGACTCATAGTTTAGCAACTGTCATTGATGGGAGCGCCTCATACTCCTTGCAAGCCCTTTATTGAGAATAAGAGAAAAAAGAGAAACCTGTATACATATCAATCTAAAGCCATCCCTCTTTTATAATACACTGCTTATGTCTCCTAGAGTACATGTTCACATACTTTTTTGCTGCAATATACGGAGTAGCAATTAGACTTTTACCCCGATACCTCCAAAACCTCAAACCTCTAATTTAGATATAAAAGCCCCATAGCTGTGTGCTCTTGAAATTTTAAAACTGTGCACCATCTCAAATCTATGTCCTTTGCATCACTTCGAGTGAATAAATATTTGTATTACTATTATATGACAGGCTTAGTCATAAGATTCTGAAGACATAAAAAAAATAAGCACTGCTTGTCCAAACATTTTTTATAACAAAAAAGGAATAGGAAAGTAACTATCAAGTAGATTATAACACTATTCTAACAGCAAAAACTCACTGCTAGAGATCTAAGCAAGCTAAGGCCATTGGCCATGGATCTGACTCAACAGATAAGGACAGGGCAAAAATATTGAAAGGTGAGTTTTCTGAGAGACAGATCCCTATAAAGAAAGAAGCAAGAAGTTTGAATTAGTTTTGAAAGTTAAAATGATTATTCTTTTTATTGATCCAATTAAATCAAGGAGATCATTACATATGAAAATCCCAAAGCAGCCATTTGAAGGTTTAATTTAGTCATATTGAATAAGCTCTATCCTGGGCTCCAAACTGAATATGCTTCTTAATTCTATCCTGAAATTCAGTCTGAGGAAGAAATGAAGATCTATGTAGGTTAAAATTAATAAATGCTGATCACCATTCTTCCAATGAAATAACATTCACAACTTCAAACAGTGTGTTCCCCAAGTGTGTTCGATCATGTTGCCACGGGCCTCACAATTCTTGCATAGAAAGTAGAACATGAACACTTCTCAGAATCAAAAAAATCCACATAGAAACTTGGAGCTGGAGTTAATGGGGACATAGGGTGAAAAGAGACACACAAAGCTGGACTGAAAATTTGTTGTCATATTTTCTACACTTCAATTGCTAATAAAAACTCTATAATGATGGCTGAAGTCTTTTCCAGAAACATTTAGGATATTGGTAATGACCCTTTCTGGGGAGATAAATCCAGTATGTAGCCTTGCTTAAGTAAGAGAAATTCTTATTACCTCATTTGTCTACTAATAAGTGTGTCTTTAGAGGGTCCCTTAAATATTATTGATATCATGAGTGATAAAAGAAGACTGTTACTGCCTGAAAACACTGAATAACTTACCTTCATTAAAGCACATCCACATTTCAGTGTGCATGAAAGGTAGAGTCTAGTTCCTGGAGTGTGAGCTTATACTAAGAAGAAGAAAAATCATGTCCCTGATTTTAAAAAAAAGTAAATTAGCTCTCTTTTTTTTGTCTAATGATGCCAGCTTCATAGACAAATTCAATGAAATACATATCTACTTTACCCTTTTAGTTGACATTAAAGGATAGTCCATCTTGACATAGAATTTATTCATTATTTGCTTAAATTCTAGTATATGTATGTAGTGTGCTGGATACCTGAGAGACATCTGTGACTAATTCAAATAAAAACATTGCTCTGATATAGAATTTCCATTCCAGCATGAATAGGTTTTAATTCCTCCTAAAATTTAAACTCTCACATGTTTTCATCTTCTATACTCTAGTGTTAGCACAAAGCCTTGGATAAAGGTATTTAATAAATATTTACTAAGGAGAATATGAACTTTTGCATTGCATGTCATATTATAATTAAATACATCCTGATATATCTCCTAAATTAGTGACTGAGAAAAGACATAATCCAAGAAGGTTATTCTTCTGGGAAATGCAACCACTCTTTCTTAGCTTCCCTTGCATTTGTGACCCTATGACTAGTTCCCAGTCAATAATATGAGAGTAGAGATGACTTTACCACTAAGGTGTCACTTTCAAACTTGGTCACAAAATCCCCTTACAAAAGCTCCTCTAAGTTGTTGGATAGGGACACCCACAGAATCACCTTTTGAGTGATACATACCCTCTATCTGGAGTCAGTAGATAACTGCTTTTGTCTAGAAAGCAGCAAAAACTAAGAAATTATAGATTTCACTATCATTTAGATGTTTTATACCCAAGTAAGTGAACAGTAAGTGATTGTATATATGTTTTTTTTTTCTCTTTTTTTTCAGGAATTCAAAGACAGAAAAAAGCTTAACCTTCCTGAACCACCATAGGGTCATTGTTGAAGTGAAAGTTTGTCCTCAGATAATCAGGAAAGATGTCACAAGTTATCAACAACCCTATTTTACTTCTCTTTTAAACTTCTCTTCATCTTCTACTAAGATACCTGAAAAGACTGGGGGGATATGTTTTAAAATCTCTTTCACTTCATATCCAAAATACAAATAAATACATTTTAGTAGAAGTAAAGATAATAATGACTTTTGGACACACTTACATACACTGACACTCTATATCAGCTCACCAGCATTTCTCAAGAGGCATTCTTTTTGGAGAGGAGCACACTGTGGTTTTTCTGTGTCATTCTGTGATTTCAGAGTAAGTGGATATGGTTTAGCTCGAGTACTTGGACCAGAAAATAAATGACTCCTGCTCATCCTGTAGGTGCCAACTATGTTCAAGCATGAGGGGTTGCTGGCCTGCAGTGCCAACATACAGCACCTTCACAGGGAGGCCAAGGCCCCCACGCTCCAGCAGTACCAGACGGCGCTCCAATGAGGCGGGCTGCTTCTGGCAGGTGGTGGCACAGGAGGTAGTAAGTGAAAGCAGCTCAGCATAAATAGTTCCAGTGAAATACAAGAATAATATTCTGGCGTCCCCATCTCATTTCTCTCATTCATGACTCATAATAAACACATATTCTGATGGGCAAATGGCTGAACTATCCCCAAAGAAATAAAGATTAATCTCCAGCCTCTGAAGGAAACTCTTGCTGATCTGGAAACCTTTTTCCCTCAAGTTAAGCAAAGTTTGAACAGATATGATTCTCTCTTCACTGACCTTGGAAATCTGTCCGAGGCTGTTGGCCATTCTGGTCATCTTTTCTTGACCAGCTGCTGTCTTCCTATCAAGGGAGATTTGGAGCACTTCGTGGGTCAGAAGAAGGTAATGTGTTCTGGGTCATTTCTAATCCATGGAAAGCCCAGGTGTATGAGATTGAACGAGCCAACAAAGGGAGGGGGAGAGAAAGACACAGAGACAAAGACAGCATCCAACTAGGAAAGGAAAAGTGGACTAAGATCCTAACACATTTGTAGACAAGTAGCAAATCAAAAGTGCACTCTCTAGGAATTACATTTATTGTATGGTTGAAACTTCCAGATCTTATTTTTGGTAGATTGATATGAAAGTTTACAGTTTCTTGTCACTTTTTAAATATTTCACATTAAAACTGTGAAACTTGTTGGTGGGTAAAAAGAGTTTATCATACCATGCTCTCTAATTTTGTATAGGTTTAAGAATGCTCACATAAAAATTATAAAAAACAAAATATCTAATAAATACTAATCTTAACAAGGCCTTCTCAATGAGTAGCTATATTTAAAATTCTACTTATGTTATTTCATTCTTCACAAATGTCCCTGTTTTTACAAATAGAATTACAAAGAGGCTACATAGTTATGAAATTTCTTTGGAAATGAAAACAAACAACTTCAAAACAAAAAGAAAGTAAAGTTTTTGTGAGTAAATAATCATGACCTATAGGAATTGATAGGAATGAAATTATTTGTAATTTACATCTACACCAGACCATTAGACTGGAATGCAAATTGACACTGATACCAATTGCATGGACTAGAAAAAACTTGCTTTTTAAAGACGACCCATTTGCTGCAAAACTTACCAGATCTGATCAGGTGAACAGACTCTAAAATAATAAGTAGTAGAAATATCAGAGGTTTTAAACCTCCTCTCATTTAATAGGTCAGAATTTCAAGTCTGATTAAATTTTGTACTCCCCTGTTACCTGATTTCTGTGCAGCTTACACTAATTACTTAGGACCTTGCTAATTGGGATGACTAGCAAGACAATTTGTCATGTGGTTCATTTTTCTTAATATTTTCTCCATTTAGCGTTCAATGTTTATAAAGTTTCAGAAAGTCTGATTAATGCTTATGATAATGTCAACACAAAGTTTCTAAATTTTAGCATTCCAAGGTCATCCCTGACCCTTCAATATTTAAAAAATCATTTGAGACTATTACTAAATTCTGTATGTAATTATAACTTGGCTAAAGAAGTTTCCTCCATAGGGATTCCTGGTAAATTACTCTTTCTTGGCATTCTTTCTGCCCATGAAATGAGGGAAGCTAAGTAATTCTTCTTTTAAATTGGGGTGCCCCTTGAGGTGGCAAAATATTAATAATATGGCACTGAAATCGTGGAAGGGAAAAAATTATCAGTGAGGAATGTTAGCCTGAAAAGTTTGGAAAACATATTTCTATAGAAGCCTACTACAGAAGTAAGATCCTAAAAAGTTTCAAGGTTCTATGGCTACATCTCGCACAAGTAGAGGAGGACACTGCCACCCTCTGTCATTCCAGCATGCTAGAAACAGACTCAAAACTTCAACTCTGGGACACTTACTCCAACCACTCTCTGACAGTCCTCTTGGAAAAACAGGTAAATGCTAAGTGTATGAACTGCCTAGGAAAAGAATGAAATATTAATGTACATTAAACATTGATTTGGTAGGGCCATATGACTTCTAAGATGTTTTTATATGCCTGGTAATTTACAAGGGAGAGCCCACTTAAAATTAATGGTACTGTAATGCAGGTGCTCTTAATCTCTCTTTAATAAACAAAAACAGAGACACAGAATTTTATCTAACTTGTTCAAAATCATGAGTGGCAGAGTCAGGATTAAAATCTACATAGAAGAGATGACTTCACTATATCAGGTTACCCTGATCACTGAGTGAATTTCTAACCTCCTACTACCAGCACCTGCATGTTTTTTTGCCTGACACTCTCCTCTGTCTGTACTGCATGCCTGGGAATTTGCTCCTCTCACGAGCAGCTCTTAGCCAATGCCTGCTACAAACCGACATTCGAATACCCCAGCTCTCCATTCCTTGAGTAGTTCTGTCCAAGTCTGGAAAGGCAAATTTGGCTAGAAATCTTCGTAGATGGTTATTTTTGCACATGGTTGTAGCCACCTTTACACAAAGTTGTCGTTTTTGAAGTGTCCTTTGTGATGATTCTTGTTATTGGGCAATTATATGTGAGCCTTCCCACTTCCTTTTTAATAGCCTCTTGACTCCATTTTATTTCTGACAAGTTTCACACAGATAAGCTTGGCTCGAAGAGTTCTCTAATAAGACCAAGTTCGAGTTTTCCTTAATGGTAACTTACATACTACACGTCCTTCCTTGGCCACCTCTCCTTTCCAGACTCACATTCCAACTTCCTTACTCAGTTTTCATGGGAATATCCTGTAAATGTCTTCCTTGTGTAGGGACCGCTTCAGTTACCTAAACTGAGACAAATGCTCTGATTCTGAATCTTTATTCTATCAAACTTTCAAACTGGGATTGTGTTTATTTAGAAGAAAGACAGAAATACCCAGTTACAACATAATGTTACTAATGAATACACTTGGGTGCTTGATATATTTACCAGTATCTTTCATGGGATGGCAGCTGTCCATTGCAGGACCTTCATCTTTTGCATGTCCTGCATCCCTGCATCTAGGCACAACAGCATTATAGGAACCGAAGCATTGACAGTCATTTTATTCCCTAAATTGATTAACTACGCCTCGGTGGGAGGAAAAGAGCACCTGTGATGATGCTGCCTGTCTTTATCAGACTGCTCACTCCATCCACGAGGGAGAAGGCCACCCGTCTTCAAGCCAGCAAATGAGCTTGTTAGCTTGGCTAGAAAAGGCCCACCACTGTCATCAGGCAACCCCAGTAAAAGCCCAAGAGCAATGAGTCAATCTGATCATTGACTGGAACTTCTGAAACTATGAGACAAAAATAAACTTTTTCATCAATGGGTTATCTCAGATATTTGTCATGTGGTAAAAAGCTGACTAATGCAAGGCATGATTTGAGAACAAGAGAAAGACTTTAAAATCCTGCAGAACTCTGCTCAAATGAAGGGTTTAATTTATGCCAAATTTAGGCAGAACTTCACAAGTTCAATTGTGCCTTGACTGTGCTCTGCATTCGGGTTAGCTTTGAAGACTTGGGGGTGGACATTATACAAGCTCTGGCTCTTGGAATTCATATTCTATCAGTACTGGTAAATTTACATTGATGTTGATGATACGCTCTGAGACACGAGGTGTTAAAGTGCTGAGTGACTGGCAGAGGGGGAAGCATTCTGAGAGACTTTATGGGTAATGGAAAGGCTCAGAAACATCAGAAAGTGACAGGGAAGCTGGGGTTTGAAAGACAAAAATGAATTTATCATCAGAAAAAGATGGAACAGTATAGGTGGCTTTGAGAAAGGAAGTTTGAAGTTAGGATTTTGGATCTAGGCAGGAAAAATTATCTTCCTTTAAAAGGCAGATACTTGGGCTGGAGATTTGGCTCAGTGGTTCCAGCACCTGCTTCACAAGTACAAAGCCCTGAGTTCGATCCTGGTAACCACATACAATACTGGGCGTGGTGACTCACTCCCACCAGCCATCAATACCACATACCACAGTGCTAGGCGTGGTGGCTCATGCCTGTAATCCCAACACTTGGGAGGCAGAGGCAGGAGTGCTGAGTTCGAGGGTTGCCTGGGCTATATAGTGAGCTGAGGGCCAGCCTGAACTACAAAGTGAGACCCTGTCTCAAAAAAAAAAAAAAAAGTAGATGCTAAGTTATAAAATGTTAACAGTATAACATTTCTATCTTGAATATTGAAGGAAGAATAACAATAGTTAAATACTGCATAATGTTTACTCTTTACTAAACATTGTTGATATATGATAGTATTTAAGTTATGAAAAAAACTTAAAATAAATACTACCATATATCATTACAGATGGAGTTTAGCTGCAGAAAGGTTAAGAAATTGCTCAGTAAACTAGCTGGTAAGTAAGCTAAATAATATCATACTTAATCTGTGTTCTTAATTAGCATGAATGTTTAAAAGTAATGGCAAAGTAGAAGCTACAAAAATGCCTATGATACTTAGAATAGGTAATAATCAAAGTGAATAATAGTTCTGTAAAATCATTCATATATGGTTCATATACAGCTATGACCTTGAAGTCACATCAATCACCTAAAACTACTTTAGCATATGTTTGATATTTGGAATTCTGATAGCTAGAGAAAGACTAGAGTCCCCCGTAATTCAACAACACACTAACTCAGGAAACTGGTTCCAGATGCCTCACTGCCAGGGACATTCATTTCCTCATCTATCACACTAGAATGATAGTAGCCTTTATATCTACTAGGAATGTTTGAGAATTAAACGTGATCATATGTGCTCTGGGCTTAGCATAGTATCTTGGATTTAGCAAGTGTTCAATAAATGTCAAGTACTTATATTGATAACAGGATTCAATTACGTATTATCATTGTTCACTTACAACCTCTCCTCCTGTGAATAACAGTGACACCAAATTGTCTAAGAAGTATTATTATGTTCTGTTTTTTACATTAGCAAATCAGCTAGGTTCATGTTTAGTTCTCACTAACAGTCTTCGGATCTGATATTTTTAGTATATGTGCTGCCGAAGCGAGCACTGGATCTGATATTTTTATATTCCAGAGTTCAGGATTAGAAATGAGAATCACTTCAGTGAACAGTATAGTGAGAAGTAAATTTCTTTTGAAAAGCTGTTAGTTGAAACAATTATTTACATAGATGACTTTATTTCTAAACAAAGCATGTTCTTTAATAAAATATTGATAGAGTAATATGATTGTTGTAAAATAAGCAATATGTTCTTGAGATGTTCCCTTGAGATCCTTAAACTTTCAAAGTGAAAGGAGTACCTTTGTTATTCACAGACCCTGATGATTTAGGTGACTCAGGACGTGGTTGGATACACCAAATAGATGAACCATGTGATTAGAGTGCTGGGAAACTGAGCTATGTGGGAAAAGGGAGGAGATGAATTTTGAATTCAACAATAGGGCCTACTTAATAAAATTCCAATAAAATCTCTGGGCATTGAAATTCAGGTAAAATCAAGCTTAGGAAAGCACACTGAAATATTGTGAAGGTGTTATGGGCTGACCATTTGTCTCTACAAAATTCACATGTTGAAATCCAATCTCTAATGTGACACTATGAGATGAGGATTTAGGGAGGCAATTAGATTATGAAGATGAGCCCTCATTATTGGAATTAGTAGTCTTATAAGAAAAGGCAATGTATTAGTCAGATTTTCTATTGCTTAAAAAAAAATACCCATCACACATAACTCAAAGGAGGAAAGGTTTAATTTAATAGTTTGGGGGCATTCAGTCCATAGCTGGTTGAAAGGTATAGTGAAGAAAAGTTGCTCCAGAAATGGCATGGAAGAAGGATATAGTATAGAAAAACTGCTCAACTCATGGCCATCAGAAAGCAGAGAGAGAGGGAGAGGAAAGCTAAGGAGGGAGATACACCCTTGAAAGGGATATTTCTATCCATAGACCTCTTCTAATCAAACCCCCTCTTACTAGAAGCACATCAAACTATGCACTGAAGAAAGAATCAATCCACTGATGAGAATACTGTCCTCATGAACATATCACTTCAGAAGACTCCCACCTCTGAGTACATGAACATTTAGGGAATGTTATAGATCTAAACCAAAATAGACAAGAAAATAAAGACTTAATCTCCACAATGTGACAGAAAGAAGATAACTAACTGTAAACCAAGAGGAGCTCTCATCAAGAATTTGGTTGTGCTCAAATGTCTTTCCTGGTGTTCCAGAACTACTGAGATTGCATAAGGGCCATTACAGACTCAAGTCCTAAAGGCCTATTATACCAGGAGAATGACTCAGGCAATAGCCACTTCTTAAGAGTTCTAAATATTAGTAAGGAAGATACTTGTAATAAGGATTTTACAGGCAGCAACTCAGGAATTATACCAAAACCAACAAAACAATAGAAATTAGAAAACATAAATAAACCCAAATCCAAGAATTACAGACCAACAAAGAGAAACTTAGGGACCAATGAGATGGAACAACCTGAAACTCAACCAGCTGGACTCCCTGAACTGGCAACAAAAGAGGATCCAGGAAAAATGAAATCATAAAGAATCTCTCAGATAACAACAGAAATAATGACCATGGTGAAAGACACAGAAAATAATGGGAAATAAGGTACCTCCATGACAAAGAACACTTGAGAGCCTTCATGGATATCAAACCAACACTCCAAAAAGTTCTAAACACACTATTCTAAACACACTATTGTTCTAAACAATACCCTAGAAAAAGACAATGAGGGTTACAACCTCATGAGGCCTAAAAGAATGAAGCCATTAGGCAAGGCAAGACATTAAATAGAAAGGAGGATGTACAAAATAATAATAATGATGAAAAAGCCAACAACAGGAAAATATTATGACAAGGAGTACCATCAATGTCAGTGGCCTCCACTCACCAATTAAAAGAAATAGACTGGCAGAGTGGATTAAGAAGCAAGATCCTGTATTCAAGAAACACAGACTTATTCAAGATGCACAGACTTAAAGTAAAAGAATAGAAAACAATTTTCCATGTAACAGGAAATTGGAAAAAAAAGCAAGCAGCTATTTTATTTGAAAACAGTAGATTTCAATCCAAAACTAAATAAGAGAGACAAAGAAAGTTACTATATCCTTGTACAGGGAGCAATCCAAGAGGAAAAGATTACATCAATAAATATATAAGCACCAAATGCTACCCCACCCAATATAAAAAACAAGTATGAATGGACACGAAAAGGCAAATAAGCACTCACACAATAGTAGTGGGGAATCTTGATATCTCACTATCCTCAGCTTTTCCTCTCACTCTGATTTCACAGAAGAAATTAAACAATTTCTATAAATAAATGATAATGCCAGTACACCAAACAAGAATCTGCAGGACACAATGAAAGCAGCTCTACAAAGGAAATTTGTAGTACTGAATGTCCATACTAGGAAAACAGAGCAAGCTCAAATAAACAACCTTATGCTAAAACTCAAACTACTTGAAAAAGAGGAGCAAAATTAACCCAAAGCTTATACAGGGAGGAAATTATAAGTATCAGAGCAGAAATTAATGGAATGGAGAAAAAAAAACCAATGAATTGAAGAGCTAGCTCTTTGAAAGAATAAGCAAAATCAACAACCCTTTACCAGCTTATCAAAAAAGGAAAGAAAAGGTCCAAATCCATACAAGTAGGAAGGAAAAGGATGAAACCACAATGGATCCAGCAAAAATACAGGGGATAGTCAAAGTCTATTTTGAGAAACTGTATTTCAATTAAGTGGAAAACTGAAGAAATGGACAGATTCCTAGATACATATGAACTACCAATGTTGGATGAAGAAAATATAAAAATTCTAAATACCCCAATATCATTAATGAGATTGAAAATGTAATTAAAAATCTACAAACAAAGACAAGTCTTGGTCCTGATGGCTTCACTGCTGAGTTCCACAAACAATTTAGGGACTGGCTGGAGGGTTAGCTTAGTGGTTCTGGCGCCTGCCTCGCAAGCGCAAGGACCTGAGTTCGATCCCCGGTCACCACATATAATGCTGGGCGTGGAGACACGCCCACCAACAATCAACACCGCATACCACAATGCCGGACGTGGTGGCTCACGCCTGTAATCCCAGCACTCGGGAGGCAGAGACAGGAGGACTGCTGAGTTCACGGCTGCTTGCCTGGGCACCATAGTGAGCTCAGGGCCAGCCTGAACTACAATATGAGACCCTGTCTCAAAAAGCAAAAAAAAAAAAAAAAATTTAGGGAAGACCTATGCCACTACATCTCAAACTCATTAATGAAATTGGAAGGGACACAATACACCCAAATTTATTCCTCAGTGCAACCATTACCCTAATTCCAAAAGCAGGGAAGATCCAACCAAGAAAGAGAACTACAGGACAATGTCCTTAATGAATATAGATGCAAAAATCCTCAATAAGATACTGGCAAACAGAATACAAAAGTTCATCAAGAAGATCATATACCCTGAACAAATTGGATTCATCCTAAGGGTGCAAGAATGATTCAACATAAGTAAATCAGTAAGTGTGATGTACAATGTCAACAGAGTGAAGAGCAAAATCTATAGGATTATCTCAATAGATGCAGAAAGAACATTTAACAAAATCCAACTTGCATTCATGATTAAAACTCTACAGAAAATTGGAAGAGATGTTTTTATTTCAACCTGATAAAAGCTATTTACGAAAAACCGACAGCTCACATCATACTAACTGATCAAAACTGAAACCTTTTATGTAAAGATCAAGAGCAAGACAAGGATGTCCACTATCACCACTCCTATTCAATATAGTTCTGAAAACATTAACTACAGGAATTAGACAAGAAAAAAGAAATAGAAAAAAAAAAGGAAAGGAAGAAGTTAAGCTGTCACTATGCTGATGACATGATGCACTATATAAGAAGTTCCAAAAAACTGAGCCAAAAGACTGCTTGTCTGAATCATTAGATTCAGTACAGCAGTTTGGTACAAGGTCAACAGTCAAAAATCAAAAGCTTCCTACACACAAGTAATAGACTCACTGAGAGAAGAACTGTGGAAACAATTCTTTTCACAATAGCATTCAAAGAATATAATATCTAGGACTCAATCTAACAAAGGAGGCAAAAGAATGCTTTTCTGAAAACTACAGAATTCTGAAAAATGAGATGGAAGAAGATATCAGGAAATGGAAAGATAGCACTTATTCCTGGGTAGGAAGAACCAATATTGTTAAAATGGCCAGACTCCCAAAACTGCTATCCCAACAGCATATTTCACAGAACTAGAGAAAATAATCCAAAACATTCTTCTAGAATCAGAACAGAGCTAGAAGAGCAAAAGCAAATCTAGGCCACAAGGACATAGCAAACAGTACCATAGTCTCTTGTTTGAAACTACTACAATACCATTGCGATTAAAAAAAAAAAGCATCATGCTGGCAAAGAAACAGACCCAAGGATCAGTGGAACAGATTAGAAGGTCCAGAAACAACTCAGGACATACTAAGCCACCTCATGTATGCCAAACACCCTCAATGGTAGAAAGGTAGGCTCTTTACTAAATGGTGCTGGTAAAACTGGGTTTCAACTGCCAAAGATTAAAACTATACCTATATCTTTCACCATATACTAAACTGAAATCAAAATGAATTAAAGATCTAAATATTAAAGTGGGAATACTAAACCTACTGGAAGATAAATTAGGTAGAACTCTTGGAGACCACATATGGAAAGAGTTTATGAACAAAACTTCAGTAGCACAGGAACTATTACAAAGAATCAACTGCTGGGATCTCATCTTATTAAAAAGCTTCTGCACAGCAAGAGAAACCACCAACAGAATGAAAATGTAAGGGCCCAATGGCAGAGGACAGTTGCCTCTCCCTGCTGCGGATAGATAGAACCGCCTCTCCCTGCTGCGGATAGATAGAACCGCCTCTCCCTGCTGCGGATAGATAGAACCGCCTCTCCCTGTGGCTAAAAAGTAAGACTACGCCCTAACAAAAAAATCCCCGAGAGTTCCCGCTAAAACCAACCCTTAAACCCCCCTCCGGCCATTGCAAAAGTTAAAAATTCAAAACGACCTATAGTAACCTTACCCGCTCGATTCTCGCTTCTGTAACCCCGCCTTACTCGCAAAACCCTATAAAAATCCCCATCAAGCAAACCTCCGCGCGCAAGTTCTCTGATAACTTGTCGCCCAGGTACCTGTGCGTGCCATTAAAAACCTCTTGCTTTTGCATCCGTCTCGAGGTGTGATCCTTTGGGTGACGACTCCTGACCGTAAGCCCTACGGGACTTACAAAAAGACAACCTACAGTGTGGGAAAAAAATTTTACCAGCTCTTCCTCAGACAAATATCTACTATGTAGACTATATAAAGAATTTCTAAAAACCAGACTTCTCAAATTTAAAGACCCAGTTCAAAAGTGGGCATCTGAAATGAACACACATTGTTAAAATGACAAAGTAAAGGCTTCAAAGAAATGTGAAAAATGTTCAACATCACCGGTCATATGAGAGGTGCAGAAAAAACAATATTAGATTCCACTTGACTCCAGAAAGAATGACAGCTATCAATATATCTACCAATAACAAACACTGGTGGGGTTGTGGAGACAAAATAATCCTTTTCACTTTTGGTGGAAATGTAGATTGGGGCAAGCACTGTGGAAATTAATGTGGAGATTCCTGAAGGAACTAGGACTAGAGGTCTCATTTGACCCTGCAATTTTCCTGCTGGGTACATGCACTAAATAATTAAAAGGATCATACCACAGTGGTATATGTGCACCCATGTTTATAATGGCAGTTTGTAATAGCTAAATCTTGGAAGCATCCCAAATGCCTAGTAAGTGGAGACTAGATAAAGATGGAGTATTAGTCAGCCCTAAAAAATGATTATTTAAACTCAGCTAAATGGGTGCATGTTGAGGCCATACACATAAGTGAAATAAATAGGACATAGTTGTGTAAATATGGTATCATTTCTCTAGTGTGAGAAACCAAAGGTGTAAATAAGGTAGAAAAGTGCATGATAAGTATTATGGAATAGAAAATGATCAAAGGGAAAGGGGAACTGGGGGGATAGGAAAGCATGGAAGGGAAAGAAAAATTTGATGGTATAAAGGAAAAAAATTGAAGTAAAGCTTATTTATATAGAGGGTGGAGGTTGAAAGGAATGCAAGTGAATGGAAATGGATAATCAAGATATATCATGTACAGATAGAAATTCTCAATGAGGTGTGTGATTATAATGTATTTTTAAAATATAACAATAAATTCAATTTATTAAAAACACAAAAAGACATTCTTTTTTAGATTATTTATTGGTACATTTTATATACACATCATGATCACACTCAGTATTGAGAATTTGTACCAGTATATGACATGACTAAATTCTCATTTTTTCCCCTACCCATTCTACGGTGCTCTCCATATATACATATGCTTTGGTACTGTTAACCCCTGATCTCAGACTCACAATCTCTATAGCTCTGAAAACAAAGTGTGTTGTCCAGTTTACCAAGGGTACTGTTTGGTTATAGCAGTCTGAGCTGGTGAAGACAGCAGGTGACACATCTTGAGGACACACAAAATTCTCAAAACACTCCTACACTTAGCCTTATAGATCTTTTATTTCACTTGGTCCTTATCTTTGGCCTTTGTAATAAACCATAATAGTAAATTCTTGAGTTTTGTGAGTATTCTAACTGAATTGTCAAGCCTAAGTACAGTCTGGAAATATCCAAATTCATAACCAATTACTTTGAACTGTGAATGCGCTGGTACACTGTTGGATAAATATTTAGTTTGCGCTCTTGGTTTCTGATATGAGGTTTCTAAATTCTTTGGAGATTGTAGGAGAATCATTTGTTGAAATAGTTTATGTTTTTTTTTTTGTTTTCTGGTCTTTGACCCGACCTTCTGACACTGTGATCCTAAGACCTTTACAATTTTTGAATACTAGAAGTGTCTGATTCAGAGCTCTTAAATCCCTTAAAATGTCCTTGATGTATAAGAATATCATTTGTTCTAAAAGGACTCTTCATGGGTTCCTTAGGATAGGGGCTGGTTTCCAGGGCACCCAACCTATGCTTATATAGTAAAGTCACCATTAAACTCCACAAACACAGGGTCCAGTATTTCTAGATTTCAGAACACTTGGAGGTGGCTAGAGAGTAACATTCCCAGAAAGGAATGGAGGCTCAATATCCCATTCCATGTACCTTCTCCTATGCATCTCTTCCATCTGACTGTTCATATTTTTGCTTTGTAATAAAACTATAAATGTGTTTCTCTGAGTTCTCTTCACTATTCTAGCAAATGAACTGACTTTGAGGAGGAAGTCACAGGAACCTGAAATTTGGAATGGATCAGTCATAATTCAGTTTTAGGTCATAATTTGAGATTGCTTGTAACACCTGAAACTAGGGAACTCGGTTCTTTATGATCTTACATTACTCCAGGTAGATTGCATTAAATGAGTTAAATTGTAACAAATATTGGCGTCTGTTAGAGAACTGGAGTGAAAACCACACACACACACACACACACACACACACATACACACACACACACATTCATTCACTTTTGATGACTGGAAGTGATGTGTTCTAGTTCTATACAATGTTAGATGATTGTAAGAAAAACAGTTTATTTTCCTAACAGCCTGGGATTGCCAGTGTCCACAATGAGGGGAGTCATATAGGGGCTTACCATTTTGCCTCGAATTTTGCCTTAACTCTGGGTAGTTGATAATAAAACTGCATGGCAGTGATCAACTTAAGAAACAAGAAGACAATTATTAGACAATTATTAGAAGTTAAGAAACAAGAAGACAGTCCTCCACTAGGAAAACTGGAGAAAAGAAGCATCATTTTCTGTATCTTAAAAGTGAAAGAGAACTGAGGTGTTTTGAAACATGATTGCTCCCCCTGAAAATTTTTTACTTTACCCTAGGACTGTTGGTCACCTTTATTCATATTTATTTGCATAGTTCATGATACAGTCATTGCCCATGGAAGGCCTTGCAGGCACTTCAGGTTTTGGAAGAATTAAAACGTGAAATAAATGTGACTTGGTCCACAGAAGTGTACTACCCAACAGGCCTCTCTTATATACCTTCTCTCACCTCAATTCCAAATGTTGTCAGTTGTACAGGAAGATTCTAGATGTATATAAAACACTCATGGGTTTTCCTAAATGCTTTTATCCAATCATTCATTCATTAGGCACACATACATTGGCAATCTACTGAGTGGCCAGCAACTGGGCAATGCATAATTTAAAAAAAAACACATATTTGGTCTCAGGAGTATTTCAAATCTCTATTTATTAGCTCTGCGACCTTCAACAAATCATTTGACCTTTCAGTAAAAGTAGGAGATTGGACTAGATAGCATTATTGGGATTATAAAAGTCCTGTCCAACTCTAAATGCTACTGATTCCTTGAGTCAGCCTCTGTTTCCTGGGAGACTAGAGCCCAAGTCCTCTTCTTCCCTGTGTTTGTCAACTCTCTGGAGAGTCTTCCCTTAGCTTATTCTCAGGCCCCCTCCTAGTTCCATAAATCTGCATACGGAAGGACCAGACAGCTGTAGCTCTCAACAGCTTTGGTTTTCATCACTGCCTGTGTCATCTGCCTGCTGAAGCTGCTTTTTAAAGGGTCCAAGCCTCCTTTAAACAATTCTAAATATTTTTGAAGACACAAACCAGAACATAACAAGCTTACAAGTACAGAAAACTGTAGAGTTTTCTACAGGTGTTTAAATTAACAAGAGTACTTCTCTGTGGGAGTGATTTTGTGATGTCAGTTAGTTGTCAAGGGGACCAGAAAAACAGGGGAGAAGGTAGGAGAATAGAGGAAAGTAAGAGAAGCACTATGTAGGAGGCACATCATGGAAGGGTAAAGGAAAAGAAACCTGCCTCCCGAGAGGACATCCCATGTGCAGAACTTTAAACCAAGTACACTGTCTATATACACTTAAATTTCTTCACAAAATCACAAACAGGCCACTGCGTGTAAGAAATGACAAGGATGTAGTAAAGCATCAATGCTTCCACAACAGGGAGAATTTTGACCTCTCTAAATTAGTGAAGGATAAAAAACAGACATTCCCATTTTTACTCCTAGACAGTTTCTGTGGTAACTCTTTCCTGCTAAACTTCCATATGCAAATTAGATTTTATCACTAATTCAGAGATGGCGGATTACACTGTGATCACTCAGCTAAAAATCTAGCGCCATTTTTTTTAAATTCCAACAGAATAGAAACAATATAATACAGGAACACAGTAATTTAGTGTGTGTTTATGCTTCAAATTTTACAACTCTTAGTCCCGACTTGAAAATTATCTCTGTTGTGGTCTTAAGAAAACAGTACTAAGCACCCTCTAGGCAACTTTCACACAGCCACTTTAAATAAATGGCACGCCCCCCTGCAATGGTGAAATCAAGACACTAGCAAACATTGGCATTTTAAAATTTTTAACCACAATATATATTGAAGTCACACCTGGCTGATAACTGATCTTTCTTGTTTAGACTATTGGGTTTTATCTTGTTACTCTAAAGGGCCTGTTTCCAAAGAGAATAAGACTTGACTAAAGAAATGGTACCTTCAGAAAAAGAAAATATGTAAGGCCTTATCAAAAGTGCAGCATGTATAGCCTTTAAGAATTAACAAATTCAGGGCCAGGGATGTAGCTCAGTTGTTCTGGCACCAGCCTGGCACATGCAAGGTACCAAGTTTGATCCCTAGTACCAAAAAAAAAAAGAAGAAAAAGTGAACACATTCAGAGTTTGTTCACAGGAAAATGAAAATGAAGTCAATTACATATATCATTTGCTTATGTAACAATGTTTCCCCCAGTATTTAGATTCCCAAAGATTAGAGGCTACATGTTTTCTTTCATCATTTTATTGATCAACATACTATGGAATAGAAAACAGAGGCCAGTCTTCATGTTAGTAATCTAGAGGGCTGGATTTTAGTCTCTGTTCAAAACCTGTGTGGCCTTGCACTTTCCTTATTTGTTATTTAAAGAAAAAGAATGGAAGGAAGAAAAGGCAGGAAGAGGAAAAAAATGAATGACAATACATATCAGTGTTGGAGTGAGAGATAAATAGTATGTAGGAAAGCAGTTTATGCACTAAAGTGTCATATAAACAGTATGCTTTAAAGAAAAGATACTTTAGATACTGGGAAATGCCTCTACATATTGAAAATAATACAAGAAACAAGCTGTGTTATCTAAGAGACTTTATATAAGCATCATATTGAGATAAATAGTGGAATATACACCCAGCACAACTACTGTCTGCTAGAGTCAAGTGGAGTGGTTTCCTAGCCATTTAGCTCAGTTACTCTAAGAATGTGTCTTTTTTATTAGCACCTCTCAATAATTACAGATTTATAGGCCTGTGTTTCCACTGGATGCCTTTCTCCTGCAGTCTGAACTCCTGCCCAGGTTAGAATGCCAGCCAGCTGTAGGATAAGTACAGTCTGGTCCCCAACAGTCCCTGAATTGAAATAGTTTGTGGTGGGTGTATACAGATTCTCTCACTACACATCAAAGCTGTTAGTTCTCGTTTGGTGTTCAATAAAGAGAATAGAAATCAGGACATAGAGCCCCTCAATAAAGAGGAACTAATGGAGGTAATTAGAAAAGAACACCTGTCAGTGAGAAATTGCACCTCCACCCTGGCCACAGCCATCCAGTGCTCCCAATTGTAATTCACAACAATGGAGAGCCCCTGAACTATGAATGGAAGCAATGATGGACAGCAATAAAACCTGCAAATGAGTTTTCACACTGTCTAATAAAATTCTATGACTTTGTCAATCTGTGTTGACACAGACATACACAGGACTAGATGATAAAATGTTGTAATGGGAAGCTAATTGTTTCTGTGTTTTTGCATGGTTGTCTTTTATTTTATGGTTCCAGAAACAAACTCTAGCTTTCTTATAAATGATTGTGAGGATAGTGGTCAATTCTGAATTCCTAGCAGCCAAAAAAACCATATTAGTGAAAACATTTCAGATGGTGCTGTCAAAGGCAGAATAATGAAAAGCTCAAGCACATGGATCTGATCTTAGCAGCAAATGGATCAGCACTGCTGAATCATGATCCACTTTTACATTCAAAACATTAAGTAATTGAAAACAAAGGATACGATCACAGAAACTCTCAATTGAGAGGTGCTTTTTTTCTCTTCTGGAACATGCACACTCTGAAATTATCTTCAGAAAATATAATTTCTAAAGGATAAAAATTCAAAAATAACATGGGAAAGTGCTGTATAACTTAGAAAAGGGAAATTAATGGGGAATGAACACGACAATTCACAGAAGACTGCTTTGTTATATATGTACCTCGTGTTTATCTGACCTGACACACCCAGCACAAAACAAAGAAGCTGAAAAGACAAATATCTGTGATGGGGAGGAAGAAGAGAAAGGAGAAAGAAAGTATAATCATTATATAATTTTAAAAATTGGTTAGTTCACTACTCTTTTGGCTAGAAGAAAGTAAAAACTTAATAATTGTTTAAAAAATATTTCTAGAAGAAACTAATATAAATAGCATATCGAATTTTTCTCTTCTTAATTAGAAAAACTTGTAAGTTATTTTTAACATAGACTGAAAATATAAAAGAAATCAGTAAGTCTTTTAATGTTTTTCCATTAAAAAATCTTATATGTATAGGCATATACAGTATAGTTACCTAGTCTTCTGTACATTAAAGGTGAGAGAAAATATCCTTTGGCAATATCACCTAGGTATGTCTATGTATTGGCTTTGTGTTACTACAATGAAATATCCGAGATAGCTAGCCTTATAAGGGAAAAAGGTTATTTAGTCCACAGTCCGGGAGATTCAAGCCCAACATTGAGCAGCTCCACTGATGTGGCCTCTGATGAGAGCAGCATATGACCACAAGGGTGCATGCAGGAGAAATCATCACATCTTGGACTGGAGTAGAAAGAAAGGGCAGGTGAGGTCCCAAAATCCCTTTCAGTGACACATCCCCAATGACCTAAGTATCTCCCACTAAACCCCACTTCTCAAAAGTTTCATCACCTTCCAATCATAGCACCTTGGAGACCAAGTCTTTAACATATGGGCCTTTAGGTGAACATTCAACATACAAACCAAAATAGTCTCCCATGTGTATACATATTATATATGGACGTGTTCTTTACTGATCTTTGCTCTATTTCTCAAAGAAAGTAATTAAGGCTTATTAAATTTGCTTCTTGTGTGTTTCACATGGTATTGTTGAGTTAAAACTGGTAACATACTTTAGATCGTTAGAAATAGATGAACATAATAATGATTTTAGAAATGGTAGTTGAAAAACTAAGAGAAAATCACACTGAACATCATAGTATCTGAGAATCTGATTTCACAGGGACTTAAATCTTATTACTATCTATTTTCAAGCATTCCAGCCAATGGAACCATAGTTCACAAATAAATATAAATCCAATGTGGAAGCCAGAATTACTTCCAATTGCATATTCTCCTCTTTTGACAAAATATATTCAAAATCAAAGGATAAAATTATGGGTAGTTTTTTTTTAACTACACAGATCCTAAGTTACTGAATAAATTAAATATGTTGTAGGATATAAAGATATTTTGTGTAGGATTTCACATAAGATTCTAAAAACTTGATAATTAAGATAACAAAAACATATGATAAATTATCCTAAATAAAAATAAATATGATTACATTATACCAAGACACAAATGTATATGACATATTGATTTGCATTGTGATTGGAATTCATAAAAGTTAAAATCTGGGAAATTCATACACAGATTCTCATTAAGGAGGTTAAGTGATGAAAGTTTCTTGGAATAAAAGAGCTGTCAGAGTTTCCCAGCCAAATTATAAGACAATGAGTTGCCCACTGAATCAAAGAGGCAAGGTAAGCTTCTTGATTTCAGTCTTGCAAGCCTCCTGAGGATCACTCTTCATAGCTGGCTTTCTAGTTTTTCTGGACAGGCCAATGAGTCCTAATGAATGTAGAAACGGAGAAATACAGTTGGCGCTGCCCTCAGTATCTATGGGCTCTGCATTTGAAGATTCAATCAATGATGCATTGAAAATATTTAGAAAAAAATTGTATCACAGAGCTCTCTTTGATAGCATTTGGTAACTTTCTATACATTTACAGAAGTGCTCTATTTGTTAATTTCTACTTTTGACAAGTTATTTTACTTAATTTTGTGATTTGTAAAATTAGGAGATGGAACAGTTGTGTGTATACTTTATGGTGTTTTACGTCTCTGTTTTAAACTTTGGGAATGCAGGGGTCACCAAGACTACAGTTTTACTTTCTTTCCCTATATCCTAGACAAAGGGAGAAGAAGTGGAAGAGAAAGTTGTCTCTGAACAAGATGAAAAGTGACCAATGGGATACATGAGTCTTGAGCTCAGTGGAAAGGACAGTGTGGGGAGTCTCATGAATTTGAGAAGCATCACAAGGGGAAAAGCCTGGAGATTAAGTGCATTTGCCTAGAAAAATATTGACTTTAGAGACAAATAAAAGAGTTAAGGTATAAACAGGACTCCAATATGCAGATCTAGCAGAAAGAGTCAGCAAAAGACACAGTAAAAGTGGGTAGGGAAGGAGGCAGAAAAGTAGGCATGTGTGGCATCATAGCACTGGATAAGAACATGTTTCAAGGAAAGAATGAACATCTGCTGTTGAGTACACGAGAGAGTGTTGAACACTGTCATTGGCAGTGTCTGGGTCATTGTGTTGTTGTTGCTCAGCCGTGTGATTCCAGACAGTTCTAGTTCTAAGTTGAAATCCTTAGTCATAAAATTAAAGTGATTTCAGCTTTCTTGATGGAGGAATTTTCCTCTGTTGACTTTCAGTTCACCTCTTCCAGGGAGGGATGCACAGACAATTAAGATTTAACCAGGATGTGGTTTTGCTTGATGAAAAGTCAGAGTAATTTATTCTGAATTTCTTCTTAAAGTTAATGAAATAAAGTAAAAGCCTTCATTTACTTGAGTCTAAAATTTCAACCTAATTCTTTGAATATCTTTTTATTCTGCAAATGGCAAATATTTACATTTGCATGCAAAACATTGACATCAAGGTAACATGCATGGGGATCTTTAGTTATCTTTCACGTTATTTCAATCACAGTTATTGGGGTAGTCATATGTATTACTCCAAAACAAATGTCATGACTTATTTTTCCAGCATTTCTCACTTGTATTTTGTTTCCTTTCTTTTTTCAGTTTTGGGTCTCGGGAAGTTAAAAAGAATGAGTGATGGTGAGCTTGATAGTGTCACAGATCCAACCAAGACATAACCAGTATCAAAGTTAAAGTTCTTGTAAAAATTCATTTAAAATAAAACAAAAGCAAGAAATAAATATTAACAAAAATTGATTTTAGTAAATAATTTAAAAATTAACTATTTCCCTAAACTCTGATACCTTATAGAAGACAGAATTTTTCTTTTTTAATTCATTTTAGGAAGATCTAAAATTAAAACCTATTTTACATTCTAAAAATAAGTGGTTTAACTCCTGAAAATTTATTCAATCACATTTTAAACTTCAACATACATATTTCTAGACTTGTAAACATATTTGCATTCTTTTAAATTTAAACAGAAATAGATTTGTTAAAATCCAGTTCTTTTAAATGTTCAGGAAAGTATCATCTGGCTTGATTTTTATAAATTACATGTAATATTTTTTAATTAAAAAATCCTTGGTATATATACTGCTCTTCAAAAAGAACGATTTAACTCTACTTATAAAGCACCTTTTCCAGTGTCCATTTAGTGAACAATATTAAAGAGTTCTTTTCCATTATGAGGCATTGTTTATTCTTGCTAAATTTGTTTTGTCATAATAAAGAAATTTCAAACATTACAAGAGACAAAACATTTTCTACAGCATTCATTTTGTATGTAGCCTGCCCCTGAAATCCTCTGCTTTAGTCTAAATGAAAAAGCCAAAGGGAAGTCAAAAGTCATTTACCGCTGTTTTTCCTTGATGTTTCTTAACAAGACATAACAAACAGGTGAAAAAAGGCAGCCTGCATGGCCGGCCCCACTGAGAATTCAACAGACTCTACCTGGGCCTCCTCTGCCAGCGGCCTGGACAAAGGCACCTTAACCTGGGTAACAACAGCACCTTCCTAACACACACACACAATGTTCTCTAGCCTACAAAGTGCTTTTCATATTGAGTTTGTTTCTTTTTAATGAGAAGGGAAAGTTATATGGAGGATTTTATTCCCTTAGAAGGCGGGAGACTTTTGGCAAGAATTTGAATCTTTCCTCTGTGGCCAATTAGTGACAATTCTACTTTTGCAAGACAGCCGTCTCCCTGTCCAATTTGACAAGGCAAAGCAAGAAGACTGGCACTGAATTCAGTGCCAACAGTAGTTCAGAATCTCACCACTATCAAAATAGGAATTGGGATTCAAACTCTGAGGTCTTGCATAGTCTGCTGTGGCCTCCACAGAGGCTGAACTGTAGTTGTTAAGCAGAGTCTATCATTCTGGAATGTGTAGGTCTGTGGCAGTGCAACTGGTATACTCTTGAGTATTAGTTCAGCAACACATTTACACTGCAAAATAGAGTTGTATAGTTTATTTCATTGTATAGTCATCTCATCTTTTTTATATTAGGGAAAGTTTAGAAACAACTGTCTTAATCTATAGATGGTTGGCTAATTAAAGCGTGATGCATTGTAACCTGGAATACCTTTTTCTCAACAATTTGAACACAGTGTTATGCCACAGGATGATGGGTGAGTTAAACCAGGATTGACAGACATTGCAAGCTTTGGAAATGGGAGATTTTTACTTTGTACAAATCAAAAAGTCATTGTAGATTTTTGAGCATAGAAATGACAAAGTTTGACTCACATGCCCAGAGGAACATTCTGGCTCGGTTAAGAGGAGATTATGGCAAGACTGTAGGAGAAAGCAACTGTGATCGGCTGGGAAGGGCTGTGGAGGCTGAGAGCAGGTGCTATCAGCATCAGACATGGGGAGAATGCTGATGGCCTCTGAATGGTATTGGTCGAGAAAGGAGGATTTTCTACTACACTGAATACAGAGATGGAGAGAAAGTAGAGTCAAGGAAAACTTCCAGGTTTGTGTACATTATGAGTTGAGCAGATTGGGGAAGAAATGCAACCCCATAAGGTTGTTGCTGAGTAATTGGATACAATCTTTATTTTCATCTTTCAACTTTTATGTGGAATTATGCAAGTAGCATGTGTTACTTCAATAATTTAAAAGCTATTTTAAAAAATAAACTAATGAGAATAACAAATAGTTTGCCTTAATATGTGTTTTTTTTTTGGTCAGCTACTCCTTTTTGCATGAAAACTGAACCTCACAGAATAGCAAGCAATGATTCTGGAAAGTGAAGCAGTGTCTAACCCCCCAACCTGTCCAGTCTTAGGATTCATCACAAATTGCATATCTTTATTTGGGTCTTTTCTAACTGAAGAGAAGAATTCGCTAGGGCCTCCTACACGATGAACCTGAAGATTAACACCACAGAGTCAGCACACCTGCCAACCAAACCACACAAGTAAACCTCCATCTGTGTAGTGAAATGACTAATTCTTATTCTCATTAACCCTCTTAGTTAGCATATTTGAATTTTCTCCCCTTGTAAAATTTTATTTGCTGTTGATATTTTTATAGGCCTTATGGCATACATACATTTTGGGGGGTTGAGCCATTTCAAACACTTTTAAAAACATATCCAGGGTAACATAATCATATATAAATTCAGGTGTGGTTTTTCCTCACTCTTGCCTTGTTTACAGGTCCGTTAGTTTTAAGTCTTATTTACTTTCCTAGCTGTGCCCTGTCCTTTCCTGGGCAGACGGCAGAAGCTATGACGGAGACCCATACAGCTGAGAAAAATATTCATGAAAAGGTCTGTGTGCCACACTCGAGCTATAATGGAAAGGTCAAAATTGATTTAATAGATAATCAACACAGTGTGTCAGAGGGCTGTGGATGAATGTCGCAGATGGACACCACCCCACGAACAGGAACCGCTGCACGTGACTCTCTGCCATCAGTACTGAAAATTAATAAAACTCACTTTAACCCTAAAATTATAATTTGATACAATGCAGAATAAACATACTTGTCAGAGAAGACACAGGCCTTCTAGCATTGTATGGAAAGGTTTCTGATGCCTCAGACACCATCAGATCCCTCTATCGCTTCCTCAGACTTCCCTGCTCCATCCAGCTCACTCACACTTTTCATCCTTAAACATGTCTCTGTCTTGAACCCGATGGATCAGGTAATTCCAAACTGCACTTTTCCCAGGGCTATTCACCATTTATAGCTCATCTCTGGGCAAATATCCCAAGCCTCGGAAGTGAGGCACACAGTCTGTGCATGTACTAAGCATGTGGCTTTCTGCATATGTCTGCACATCATTTTTCAGGAAACTCTATTTCACACTGCACCAGCTTGCTGAGTAGCTGTTGTTCACACCCACTGAGAAGTAACTCCGTGTGAGAATAATACCTTTACAACTTTGAAATGTCCTCAGACAGACTTCTCATCTCCAGGCCATCAACCTGCTGTGAACTCTCATCCTGACTTTTCACACTTACAGGCAACAGTCATGCAACATACTGTCAAACAATATGAAGGTTTGAGGAGATGTGGAGGAGTGCAAAATTAAATTGGAGCCTGAAATCTTTTGAGATTGGTGTAATTTTTTAATAATTAAAAAAAATCTATCACACATGCAAGTATACGCACATTGGTGTCTAATTACAACTTCTGCTCTGTGTCTCTGAAGCTCATCTGGATTTCAAATTCCTATCCACATTCCTTTTGTTGTGAAGAGTAGATGGGTTCAGTATTTGAGGTCCCTGTCTGTTCTCAAGACACTTCCCAGTTATATTTTTGGTGGTTACAGTTTTGGAGATTGAACCCAGGGCCTCCACAGTGAGACTAATCACCAGCTCTTTTTTAGTTTTTCTATTTTGAGGCTGAGCTCAGAGGCATGATCGTGCTGCTTCAGCCTCCCAGAGTGCTGGAATTACAATCATGTCTCCACATCCTCAGCTTATATCTTCTTCGCCTAAGTATTTCTGGACAAAAATCTTAGTGTTTAAGCCACAGTTAGTATATGAAAGCTAATGAGAAGTAGTGTGTGCATAGTTTCAATGAACGGATTTTTCTCTTTGAGAATGATCCAAAAATAACTTAATCCATCCTGCTTGTTTGAAAACCCAGTAAAATGTAGCAGTTTGATAAATATGTCTATAAGAATAAAGCAACCAACTCATTCATTCAATAGATAATTGTGAACCCTCAGGACATTCTAGACTGAAGATAAGAATGTACCTCTAATGAGGGCCTAGGCCTAGAGTGAAGTAACTCGAGCTTAGAAAAACCAACGTGCTAATTATGTTCTCCCTAATTCAGCAAGAATGTGTCTCAGCAAGCATTAAAATATATACACTAAACTTCTTTTGTTAATTTTTAGTTAACTAAAAAGTTCAATGAAGCAGAAATCAGCTTGCACATAGTGCTTCTTTCCTTCAGTAAATAATCAACTTGTCCAACATCTGGAACTCTGTTCAACCAAACAGATGTGACGAGATGATTGTCATAGACTGTGCGTTGTGCCCAGTGCTTTAGTACAAAAACAGAGGAGGCACAGCTCAGGAATGAAGAGGACAGGTGAACCCATCAATCAACCAGGACAGAAAGGGGACTGTTACCTGTTATCTGTAATTCGGAGAAATGAGAGAAACATGGAAACAGACTTAACAGAAACTTAACAGAAAATACACAAATAGGGTGTGGAACTGACTGCAGTAGTGAGAGATGAGAACAGGGCAAGGGAAGCTTGTGGAGGAGACTTCTCCATTCTGTAGGTGCACGCTGAAAGGGGCCGAGTTGCTGCTGACACAGAACACATTCTAGAAGTTCTTTCACCAATCTCAAAGTGAGTTTGATTCTTTTCACTCAGCCTTCTCCTGAAAAATCACTAGAGAGAGTACCTAGTTGGTTATAGCTCTGAGTAGCTTTATTCTATTTAGCAGAATTTTGTCATGAACCCATAAATTTATTCCTTGAATCTGGAAGTATTTTTTTATACAAATCATAGTTTAGAACTAAAATGAAAGAATTTAGCATGTGTGTACATATTACCATAGTAATGTATACTTATATGCACAGAGTATATAATGAATATTTACTTATAAGATACAAGTATATATGTACATATGAACCATACATATATATGCATTACACATACACAAATAATCTGAAGACCCTTGTGTACATGAAAATAGTTTCCCTTTTAATTTAGAATTTGCATAGAAACTTTATGAAATAACAAATGGCACCATATGAGCCTTGGGAGATTTGTGGTCAACCAGTGAAGACAACATGCATCACAGCACAAATACTACAAGAAACACTTGCTTCTAGCAAAGTTTTCTTTCAATTTTCTCCAAAAAGAGTGGCAGACTTTTTTCTCCCAGCTTAGCTTGGGAAAATATCTTAAGGAATTTGAAAATACACAAATAGACATATATCTCAGTAAAGTGAAGGTACAGTTTTCATCACTTATGCATAAGAAAGCCACTTAAGATAATAGGAATCAGATTTTCCATCAGAGAGAAAAACATTTAAATTTGATGACAGTAAAACTTTGGATATATTGCATAAAATAGATATAATCTAGCTTAAAAGCCCTGCAAAGATTCATTATATGAGCTGTTTTATCTGTGGGAGATTATCAAAAGAATTCTGAATATCATAATCCAAAGTAAGCCAGAAACCAGGATGCCATCCATCTAGCTATTATATATCAGGAATGTGGCCAACCTCAAGCACAGTCACCTGGTCAGGAAGTGGTGGGTGACTAAGGCATACCTATCAAGATGGTGAACAAGTTCAATAGTAGTAAAACAAAATGTGAACACAAACTTTCCACTATATATAACAGGAGACAAAGTATTTCAGAGAGCAAGTAATTGTATTATATTTTCTTCCAGCATTTAAATCTATGTATCCCATAGACATGAAGAAAATAACTGTAAGAGAAATCTTAAAATGATGAATGCCCCCTATTTGGCCTTCTGTGATAGGAGAAGGCATCAGTTTTTCTCAAAAAAGACATAACGATTCCTAGTGGAAAGATTTCAGAATGCTAAATGTAAGGAGACAAAGAGAATGGTATCAGTTGGTTCTGGCTTCTGAACTACTGTTCTGTAATTGGTGCCTGGAATAAAGCTTGTTCCCAGAGCAGGAAGCAAGTGTGACCACATCTGAAAATCTAGAGCTATGATCATGGCATTTTGATCCTATCAGATATTTTCTGAAATTAACACATGTTTTCGAGTCTATGTCATGTCTTTTCAGGTAGACAAAAGCATCCTGAAGGCAGCCTAATCATCCTAAGAACTATTCATCCATATCTCCAGCACCTAGAGAATCCTAGGGTTTGAACCAATTTAGAATGGGAAAGGGGCCCAAAGGTTAATCCAAATTCTTCTTTTACAAGCAAAGGAATTATTTCCAAATACTAACACACTAACTTCCTAATGGTAGGCAGGCATCTCCTGTAGTTCCTTAGGAAGCTCATAGGGACCAAGATCCTGACCTAACCTATTTGTTCCATTACCCAGTGGCCCACACAGTGCCCAGTAAAGATAAGCTCTCAAACAATATGTATTGTTGGATTGTTTTGCAAAATTGTTTAAAACCTCTGAGGCCAATCTTTGTTAAAAGCTGATTGTATATGCTTAGTGAGGAAGACATCAATAATTTAGAAAATGAGAAATTCCTTCTCCATTTGTTAGTCCTTCCTTCTATTTTCATTGATTATAAAACCTACTCATAGGCCATAAAGACATAAATTAATTGAATAATTGTGTTAACCATTATTCATAGTAAATGGTTCTTGCATATGTAGAACTTTTCTTTCTATCCATTCTCATGAGTAATTTCATTGGTTCTCAGACTATCCCACCAGTAATTAATTAATTAATTAATTAGCTAGCCTATTGAGGGCATAATTCTAATACTAAACATTTCTCCAGTAGATCACAACCAGGGTTCAAAACAGCTGTTGAATAGCAACATGACTTTTGAAGACATCTAGTTTATGTATCAAAACTGAAATTCAAAAATAAATTGCCATTGTCAAATGATGGAGCCAAAGGTAGAAATAAAAGTTTGCCTTAGCTTTAGCCTGGGCTCATTCCTTCCTCCAACATCATACAAAGATGACCTTAAAGTGAGACTAAGACTCAAATGACTACCTTAGGGAAACAGCCGAGATCACTTAGAATCCTCAGGACCAATTATATGTGTTATGTTTTTTAACTGAAGGCTCTATTCTTTCCTTAATCTATGTTTTACAGCCTTAAAACCTGTTTCTGATCATTGAATCAGAACAATACCTTACATGTTCATATAGATAGCTTAAAAATGTACCTACCTTAATATTAGTGAGGTCACGTGTCAACATGAACGTGTTTCAATTTTAAAATATGCCAGCCCTGTGTTTGGACTATTTCCTGACATTAATTCAAAAATTGCATGGGTCATTACCTATTAGTAATTCTTTCTTTGATTCACCTTACATTTCTCAAGTTTGTTAGAAACACGGTGATACATTCTTATTCAAAGAAGCATGAAACCTAATTGTGCGAGCTTTTAAGACCATTTTTACAAAATGGGAAAAACAGCATTACGAAGTACCCCAAAATATTGTCTCTTTAGGTAAATACAATACATTCACGATTTGCACCACCCAAGTATCTCATAAATGAACAAATACATAAGTAAATAAATAAGTAATTCCCAATAAAAGAAATGCTGAAAAATGAGCTTACTGTTTCTACCCATATTTACTCTAGTAGGGAACAAGATAGTCATAAGTGTCATCATCTTCTCCTAGATAAAATCCTGCTGATGGAAAGTTAATTACAAGACCTCATGGAATCTGACATCTAATGGGGTAATGAAAACACTTTGGTTTTAGAGAATTACAATATAGAGCAAAGTGCTCACAAACAGAATGAATAATTGAAATCTCGAGCTTTTATGCTCCAATGGGAAAAAAACACAATATTTTGTGGCACATAAATTTATTCAGCTTATTTGCATTAAAGTTGAATGATCAAAGTATTGTCCACAGGAAAAAGTGATGGTACCTTGATTTAAGTGTGCTAAGCATTCATAAATATTCTTAGGAAGCAAGATGTACCTACATTTAATCAGTACTTATTAAAATTTTATTCCCTATAGTTATTCAACAGGATCTGTGGTATAAAAACATAATTACAAAAATCAGATTTGAGCTCATTTGACAACAGAAGGGTTTTATGGTGACCTATCTCCAAATGTTCCTATTTGTAATTAAATGCAGCGATCAGCAGTAAGGATTTTGAAGCTGTTTTAGTAGTTCCGCTATTCTGCTTAACATGTGGCACCCGTAATAATTAAAATGATACTAACACATGCACAATTTTATGGCCCTTATGGTGCAACCCATTATGCCAAATAAGGGCCTCTGTTTTCACAGCATACTGCACATGGTCTCATTACACCCACTTTTCTTTTCCTGTCTTCACACTAACAACTGTTAAAGTGAATCAACACACGAAACGTACTATAACAGCTTAGTGTTTATGATATGTGTGCTGTTAGTCAGTGAACAGGAAAATCTAAACATTTACTGTTTATGTAAAGAATAGCGTTAGTGTTAGCGAATTGCTCGGGTCTGCTTACTTTATTATCTAGATCACAAACGTAATGATGGGTTTCAATAGCATCTATATTTTCACTTTGTTTTGTTTTTCAATACAGATGTCAATAAAAACCAGAAAAATTTAGCATTTGGATATCTTGGAATATTTCTTCTGTACCATAAAATAATTTAGAGATTGCTTTTTTTTAAAAAAGAAGAATAAATGAGTAGGAGTGGCATTTCCTTAAAAAAGGAAAAAGAAGAAGGAAGAGTGAAAGATTTAAACATATTTGGAGATGATTTCCCCACACACATTCCCAGGCTAGATCTGGTTTATCTAGGGTATTCAAAAGCTCTGTGCCATTTTTATGTAGCGCCACGCTAAAATTTACAAGAAACTGGGAATTTGAGGTTAGTGCCATTTTATCATGAATAATTTTGTAATTAAGAAGCTCCTCAAAGACCTCCTACACTCATTTTACAGTCATCAGTTCCGAATGGCATTCAGTCTTTTTGTTCTGGGACACAGTCCAAAGTAGGTCCCATTGGTAGAACACCAACGGCTTGGGCAAAATCTCGTCTGTATTTTACATTACCATTTGTCTGAACATTAGTTGAACCTGCTGATAAAGAATCAAAAGCTTTCTTCTTTCTTCTTCTTCATCTTCTTCTTCTTCATCTTCTTCTTCTTCTTCTTATTATTATTATTATTATTATTATTATTATTATTATTATTATTATTCCTTCTGGAGTCAACCTTGAGCTCATCCATCCATTTAGGAATTTTTTCGTCTTGGCGCTAACCAGGAGTTTGAGCTGAGTGAGTGGGCCTTGAACGTTAATGGCTTAATAGCTCAATTGATTGCAAAGATACAAAAGAAAAATGCTCACAGATTGCAGCCTTCACATGGTTTGGCTCGGAGATCTCATCAACAGTGTGACGTCAACCAGTAGAGACCCATGTGGATGCTGTACGAGGACCACGCGCTTGTTACAGAACGTAAAAATCCATGGGACCGCAAAATGAAAATTATCAGTCTGGAAAAAACAGGCAAGACAAGAAATGGCACAGAGAAGCATCTTAAGACCTAACACATTCTTCCATATGAGCCTCCGAATAGAAAGACCAGGAACATGTAATATTATGTAAATATCACTGCAGGTTCAATAAACTGTAAAAACACCAGACATGCAGAGCCTAGCGTCGCCCTCCGAGCAACTCAGGGAAGAGCCTATCCTTGGCAGGCTCACAAGAATAAAAACCAGATTTCATTCTCTTCAACAATTAAGAAAGGAACAAAGCTTTCTGAACTTGAAAAAAGTTAGATTCCCCAATCCCTTTTATTAAAATAAGCATTTCCAGTCAGCATCAGTATTTACACCCTATGATCAAAAACAAATAACCCACTTTGTTTGTTTCTTACTGCAAATGAATTAAATTAGAAGCCATTAGGAGGACTTGCTGTTTATATCCTTGTTTCAGCAGTGGTAGTATTTGAAGTTTCCTGCGGTAAGTTCATTACTCGTATTTTGTCCAGAATTAGTGAAGCGTGCTGAAAATTGCTAATGACAGATGTTTCTCCACTCTGTCACACTTCTTGTATCATTTGATTTGGAAAGCAACATACGGTGTTCTGCTCTATCAGTATGTCACAGACTGTCTGCAAACAGCTGGTCATAACTCAGTTCAGTGAAAACCATTACTTTCCAATGAAGGGCTGGACACCCTCCAAATTGCATTTTGGCATGGCCTCGGCTGCATAATGCACAAAGTTCCTCTGTTCCGAGGTTACCTAAGGAAGAGTCTCAGTTTCCTGACTTGTTTATGTTTAAGAGTGCTTTCTCAGCAGCCTACAGAAGATCAAGAGAATATGAAAACTATACCTTAATGAATATTTTAGAATATCCATGAATGGTGCATTACAAAAGATGACATAAAGCCACCCATAACATGCTTTTCTTCATTTCTAGCTATATCTTTGGTTAAAGGGAATATGTTTATTGGGGTCAAGACTCAACAAGATGTCACATTTAAATGTCCCATGTAAAATGGCTACAGCAAATGAGTGTGACCAAATGACTATTTCATAATATCTAGTTAATATAAGAAATACTAAAATCACTCCCCTTCCATTTATGTAATGGTCAGATTCAAAGAAATTAACCTCACTTTTTTTAAAATCTGAAACTCACCAAGCCAAATACTAATACATAAATCATGTTGAAAGTAAGGCCACACTACTATTCTAGCATAACATTTTAAATGTGTTATTAATTACATTAATAATACCAACTTATTTGAATGATCATTATCTATTGAATAGTAAGATATAATTGGGAACACCTTTCAGAAGGTATAAAATTTGTTCTCTCTGTGGCAATAGAACCTCTCATTGAAAACCGCTAGCTAGCGAGACAAATACTAAACATCATTAAAGCCATGTGACACACATGCAGAGTTTTCCCAGTGCTTATGGAGGACCTAATAGAAAAAAAATAAATTTAGGTAAGGTTCTGAATGATGGACGAAAATATTCATCTCAGTTTACATTCATCCATTCAAATTTCCACCAATAAGTACCATCTACTTCCACGTGCAATATTTACTGGAGATATTTTTATGGGATTCTTTTCTATATACCATGGTAGAGGATTATGAATGATGAATTCTATGCTTTTTTTACTGGCAAACTACACTTCCTTTTAGCTAAGTGGATCATTACATAGAAATGAATCACTTCTAAATAAGTGATTTCACGTATCATTTTCCAAACATCCCAGCACCCAAATTAAAATTGGTCTTTCCGCACATTCCTAATGACTACTATGATATTACAGAAATTTGGAGCCAAGGAGAGAGAGTGAGCGATTCCTTCTCTGAGTCAGGGAACCCTTCAGCAGAGGTGACATTTAACTGGCTCTTAGAGAGTGACTCACGTGTACTAAGTAGGACACATATCAGAACATCCCAATGAAAAGATATGTCCTCAACTAGTAAAAAAAAAATCTAACACTCTTAAAGACATGAAAGTGATAGGCAAATGTACAAGAAAATTCTAAGTATAAACTATGCACATTGTCTTTAGAATGAGACATTTTCCTACATATTTTCATTTTTTTCTAGGTCACAGGTTTAGAAATAGCTAGATACCCTTTTCTTTTCTAGTAAAACCCACAGATACTGTGTATGAAAGAAAACCACAAAACAGAGAAGATTCAACAACTGCATGAAGGTAACTTTATATGAAAGTATATGTACTTTAATAATTAAACCAGTGACAGGTGTACACCCTTGTTCATAGCAGCTCAGTTCGTGATAGCTCAATCTTGGAAACAGCCCAAATGCCCATCAAATGGAGAGTGGATAAAGAAGATGTGGTTTTTTTACAAAATGGAGTATTACTCTGCCATAAAGAATGACAAGATCGATCCATTTAGGTGCAAATGGAGACATCTGGAGGATATACTAATAAGTGAAATCAATAGATCACAGACAGACAATTTCCGGATCTTCTCTTTGGCATGAACACCTGTAGATGCAAATGAGTTCTAG
>PVIC010008352.1:0-48427 GCA_004025085.1 Thryonomys swinderianus | reverse complement strand
TGCAACAGATAGAGCCTCTCCTATAACCTCTGGGCTGAGGGCGTGACTCAGTGGTAGAGTACATGCCTCGTGTGTTTAGCGCTGTTGGTCGCTAATGCTGCAAAAATAAAAATAATGAGGATGAGTATAATTGATATTTCAACAGTGTAGAATGACAGAGGTTTGTAGTTTCTATAAACAAAAAGTCACATTTTACTCATATTTCATAAAACCTTGATTTGTTGATATTTCAGAAATGATGATTTGAACTGATGTAAATTTTCCCCCAGGTTTACCAACTCCCTGAAATCTGTTCATCAGCTCCTGAGGGGTCTTGAGTGCCCCAGGCAAAGACCACTGACTCTAACCCTGGCTCAGAGGAAACGGCTCAAATTTTATATGTGCATTCAAATGAGTCATCTCTAAATCCTAGTTGGGCTAAGATCAAAGGTGGCCTCTGTCTTATCAGTTTAGATGTATAGAGCGCCAGTCTTGGCTATTGGAGATCTGAGCCAGCCTTCCACAGAGGAGCACGGTTGACCAGCCCGCCAGCAAACCCAGGGGAACACACCTCTCTTCAGTTGTGAGGTTCTCATAACCGCCTTCTTTTCACCCTGTGCTCTTCACAGAGTTCCCGAGAGGGGGCGCTGTGACCATCCCCCTTAATACTCCCGGGGAAGAGCCGTTTCATGGCACACGTAACCGGCTCCCCTGGCCGAGAGAGTGTCCTGAAGAGACTACTCATCCCTGCAAGGAGGAGGACAGCTCCCCACAGCACGAAGATTTCTTTGGTTGGTAGGCATGAGGAGACCCCAGAGCAAGAAGGATCCAGCTCCTCTTGTGGTTGCCCCCTCCACCCACCTTCTGGTTGAAAAGGGCTGAAGTGTCCTAGAGTTGCTAGGCAACGGGACCTAATTCAGTGATGACTACCCAGAGGATTGTTACACCCTCAGTAGTGTGCTGCGTATGGTGTCTGTGATGTGACACATCGCTTCCCTTGGAGGTCTAGAAGCGGGCAGAAGAAAACAAAATTTCTACGGTGGCCTGAAGGACTCGGACAGGGCTGCTTATGGAAGCAATTGCTCACTGAAGAGAGAAGGTCAGAGGTGTCCTTGCCCCACGCACCCTTTTACTGCATAGAGACCTGTCAAAATGCACTTTTCATTTGTGCCCAGGGTGCTGTAAGAGACTGATGAAAGAATCCTTCAGAAGAACCTCACTGAGGAGCATCCACACTGCTCCTGGAGGCCGACTGCTGGCTGCTTCCAGCCCCAGCTCAGCCTCCGGGTAGCGGGAAGAATATGCTTTCTCAGCCTCAGCCTCTACCACATAAAAATGAAGTAGTAAAATCCACCAGAAAAAACTGCAAGCCTGGATCTAACATGAGAAGGCCAGCAGAAAATCCAAATTGATGGATATTCGCTAAAGCAACTGACCTGAAAGCTTCAAAATGTCAACAGGATGAAACCACACCTTCCCCCCAAAGAAGTGGAGAACTGTTTTAACAGAGGCCAAGAAGCCATGACAACACAATATATGGTGCATGAACCTTGATTAGATCCGGGATTTTTAAAAAAGTTATAAAAGACATTCAGACAACTGCGAAAATTCAAATGTGGATTTATATATACTTTTTAAATCAAGTAAAAATGTCTTAATTTTGATGATGCTATTGAGTTACCCACTAGAACATCCTTTTCTTTAGGAGATACATGCTGAAGTTTTAGGGGTAAAGACTGATGTCTGGAATCTATTCTGAAGTGGTTTAATAAAACATACATATTCAGGGAGACAAACAGAAGTGGCAAATGCTAACTGAGGAATCTAGGTCATGGGTATTCACTGTACTATTTTTGTAACTTTTATGTAGGTTTGAACAATTTTCAAACTAGAAAAAAGTAGGAAAGGGGTGCACAGACATCTCCGAGCACAGGGCCGGGCACAAGACAGCCACACTAAACAGTGGCTTCTTGCTCTGTTAGTTGACTTTTGTACTTACTACAAAGGGATCATTTTTTGAGCCATAAGGATCATCTGCAGAGTAGTGGAACAACAGACAGGCTTCTGCCAAAGACTTGGGATGCTGGAGCCCCTCCCTCTCTCTCTGCCTCGCCTTCAAGGGCTATAAACAGTGCTCCCGGTCTCAAAGAGACTCCTTCTCTTGTTGATGCCAGCACCCTTCTCTTCACTTGTGCAAGGAAGATGTCCAGGCGCACTGGGCTCAGATCCTTGGCTGAGTTCACAGCCTGGTCTTCAGACTTCTCTGTGGAAAGTAAGAGATTAGAGGTGGAAAGGATGATTTTGGTCCCAGGTGTGTTGGAGGCAGCCCCCTAGGTGCAGAACTTGGAGCAGATGGTTTATATCTAAACATTTTCTCATGTGTTTGGAAGGAGATTGGATCATGGGGGTGCCATGCTCATCAGTGGATTCATCTTTCAATGAATTCCTAGCTGAATGTGCTATGAGGAGATGGGTCCTTGCTGAGAAAGATAGGTTGCTGGGGTGTGGCTTGGTAAGGTTTACTCTTTTTTTTTTTTTTTTGCTTTTTGGAGACAGGGTCTCACTTTGTAGTTCAGGCTGGCCCAGAACTCACTATGGTGCCCAGGCAAGCTGCTGCGAACTCAGCAATCCTCCTGTCTCTGCCTCCCGAGTGCTGGGATGACAGGCGTGAGCCACACGTCCGGCATTGTGGTATGCGGTGTTGATTATTGGTGGGCGTGTCTCCACGCCCAGCATTATATGTGATAACTGGGATCGAACTCAGGTCCTTGCACTTGCCAGGCAGGCACCGGAACCACTGAGCTAACCCTCCAGCCTGGTAAGGTTTACTCTTGCTGCCAGCTCCTTCCTTCTCTGCACTTCCTGCTGCCTTGAGCAGCTGTCTTCCACCTGGCCCTTCTGCCATGCTGTTTCTGTCTTGGAGCCAGCATCTCATGGACTGAGCCCTCTGAAACTGTGAGCCAAAAACTCTGTCCTCTCTTAAACTGTGCATGTCAGGTGTTTTGTCCCAGTGACTAATACAGTACTTTTGTGGCAATAAGGAGAACATGTTCTTCCTTTTGGGAGACCCAGCCTGCTTCTGAGTGCCTGCTGCCCAGGAGCAATGGCAGCCCTCGATTCCTTTTCCGGAATATTGCCCTCCATTTGTTGAATGTTTGGCACTTTCAGTGACTTACTGTGAAATCTCACAATTCTTCAAGTTGGATGTTATTGTGCTCATTTCAATTTTGGGAAAACGGGCACAGGGGCTGAGTAAGGACCTGAACAGGTGAGGGAGAGTCTGCATCTAGGGCTTCTGACTCCTGAGCTCTCATAGACTGTTACACTCCATCCTTCAGGTTGTGCAGTTTGATACTATGCAAAACTCCCTTCCTATGTGATCTAAGACCTTTTAGGTGATAAAAATGACAGGTGTGGAGAATGAGACCCAGAGGAGGGACTTACTCCAGGTTGTCACAGGCTTGTGGCAGAGCCTGCTCTGGACCCTGGGAATCTGCTCCTGTGACCTTTATACTCCACAGGCTGCCTCCCCAACAGCCTCAAAGCCTTCATCTACCTGGACAGTTACAAACAAACAATTGGCATCACACTTCTACTTCATAAAAGTGATTGGATTGCTGGGCGTGGAGACTCACGCCCACCAGCTATCAATACCACATACCACAGTGTCGGGCGTGGTGGCTCACACCTGTAATCCCAGCACTCGGGAGGCAGAGACAGGAGGATTGCTGAGTTCCAGGTTTGCCTGGGCTACACAGTGAGCTCAGGGCCAGCCTGAACTACAAAGCGAGACTCCTGTCTCAAAAAAAAAAAGAAAAAAAGTGATTGGATTGCTGGAGATTCTCCTTTTGGGAAACTCTTGTTATTAACCCTTGGTCTCTGGACTCCTCTGTGGCTCTGCCTTTCACATTTGTCTTTCACCTGGCTTTCTTCCGTCAATCCAGGTGTCACCCTCCCCTCCTACATCCCAGCAAGTCCCAGTCCCAACCCTGCCTGGGTTTCTTCCTCCATTTTGGATGCTAAAGCATGCTCTTACTTCCTTACTGAAACATCTGTTCTTCCAGATGTCCCTTCTTTTTAAGAGGCAGTATGCTAACCATTAGATTCCATTGTGATTCTTTTTTTTTTTTTTTTCTCAGACAGGGTCTCATTTTGTAGTTCAGGCTGGCCCTGAACTCACTTTGTAGCCCAGGTAAGCCTTGAAGTCAACAATCTTCCTGCCTTTGCCTTCTGAGTGCTGGGATTACAGGTGTGAGCCACCATGCCTGGCATTGTGGTGTATGGTACTGATTGCTGGTGGGCATGAGTCACCACACCTGGCATTGTTGTATGTGGTTACCAAGGATCGAACCAGGGACCTTGTGCTTGCTAGACAGGCACAGAACCACTGAGCTAAATCTCCAGCCCTCCATTTTGATTCTTGATTTTTCTTCTTTTGTCTATTCTCCTTGCTGTCATCTACCCATCCACCCATCCCTTCACCCATTCATGTCCATCCATCCACCTATCCATTCAATACATGCACAGCCACATCTTCCACACACACTCATCTCTATCCATTCACTCATCTGATTTTCTACTGATCCCACCTTTATTGAGCACTTAGTATGCACCAATGCAAAGAGATTTAGCTAAGTAGTTCTAGCATCTGCCTAGCAAGCACAAGTTCCTTGATTCGATCCCTGCCAACCACATACAATAATACTGGGCATGGTGACTCATGCCCACCAGCAATCAGTACCACACACCACAGTGCCGGGTGTGGTGGCTCATGCCTGTAATCCCAGCACTCGGGAGGCAGAGGCAGGAGGACTGCTGAGTTCGAGGCTTGCCTGGGCAACATAATGAGCTCAGGGCCAGCCTGAACTACAAAGTGAGACCCTGTCTCAAAAAAAAAAAAAATGTAAAGAGGAACAACCCCTGGCTCTTGCCTTTTGGGAACCCCAGTAAACAGGATGGTCTGTAGGGTTGAAAACTCTCCTGGAAGAGCTCTCCACATAATGGGAGCCACAGGATTTGAGAGGAAAGAAGGGTTAACTCGTCACTATCTGAGAAAGGCCTTGGGGAGCGTGGACACCTGAGCTAAGAAGATGAATCCTCATCATTTTTCATTTCTCCTCTGAGGCATCCTTCTCTCCATCCTCTAGCTGGTCACTTTTTAATCTGCAGGGACCCGAGCTGAAAGGAGTCTCTGAGCAAAACTCAAGGACCTTTTCCTGGGCTGGGGATTTAGCTCAGTGGTTCTGGTGTTTGCCTGCTGAATGCAAGGTCCCAACTTTGATTCCACAATGCCAGGCATGATGGCTCATGCCTGTAATCCCAGCACTTGGGAGGCAGAGGCAGGAGGATTGCTGTGAGTTCAAGGGTCAGCCTGGGCTACATAGTGAACTCAGGGCCAGCCTGAACTACAAAGTGAGACCCTGTTTTAAAAAAAAAGACCTGCTCCTCAAGATCTCGCAGGGGCTGGCCTTTCAACCTACTTAAACCAGCTTTTTCTCCTGTCAGAACGACACTCTCTGTTCCTACCGGACACTTACACCCACCCGAGCCATGCCTCCCAGGGGACTGGCCGGCCCTGGTGTCCAGCAGCTTCTGCACGAGTGGCTCATTGCAGCCTCTTATCAGGGACAGGGCAGCAGGGGAACCTGAAGTTCTCCTCAACCAGAAAGCCTTGGGGCCACCACCCTGTCCCCCTTGGGCTGGTCTCCAGGCAACCCCCAGCCTCATCTCCAGCCCCTGTGGCCTCTGCTCTGGTGGCCTCTGTCTACAGCGCTCAGATGCCACTGAACCTAGGCTCCTAGGCTGAGAACAGAAATCACAAAGGAGAGGGTTGGTGGCTTCCTGCCTCCTGGACTGTTGTGAGGTTAAAATCTGTTTCCCTCTGGCTACAAGCTGGCAGGGAGGAAGTAGCCCAGTGGGTCTGGTGACGATGTTAAGTCCTTGGCAGGGTGACCCCACAGGAGCACCCCATCTTTCTGTCCCCCAGAGCTCCACCCCAGGGCCAGGACTAGCACAGGAATGCTGAGGGGCAGTGGGTGACCCCTCCTGACTTCAATCCTCCTCCCTTCACAGAGGCAAAAAGACTGGCTGTGATTCCCTGTCTCCACGGGGACCTCTCCATGGGGACAAGCACTACATACAGGGCTGGGGGGTGGTGTGGCGATTTGGCTCATGGCAAGGGGGTGCCTCAGAAGTTCTGTTGGGGATGTGACCTCCGGCATGCCCTGGAGTTTAAGTCCCACTGGAGGCCACTGACCTGTGTCCCCAGGGAGGTTCACAGTGCAGCATCCAGACTCAGCCACTGGCTGAGGGTGCCTCTTAAGAGGTCCTCTGAGAGAGGAAAGCCAGCCAAAGGTCATCATCAGTATTGACCAACTGATGAGAAAAGCACAGTCCAAACACAGAGCCTGCAGGGGGTTGGGTAAACCACAGAGAATACATCTGGGAATCAAAGGAGGGCATCTCTCTGGGCACAAGCTTCTCCAGTGCCTACATGATGGGTGGGGCAGCAGTTCAGCCACAAGGCCAGGGACTGCCCCTGAATAAGCCTTAGTTCAGGACTCATGGGCATCCGGAGGTTGAGAGCCCAGAAACCATTTCCTGATGTTCAGGTCATTGTGTTGGCAAAAGCCACATGCCTGGAAGGTTGAGCAGCACGGTGGGCCTGTGGGAGCCATGGAGGCACAGCCTGCCAGGAGAATGGGGTGGTGACAGCCCTGCTACTGCTCCTTTCTGCCTGCCAGCTGCCCAGGTTGCTTCCAGCCAAGGCCTGAGCTCGGCTGGGGCCACATACTGGGCCATTTCTGCTTGTGGAGGTGGCCTTCAAATGGGCTTTTCTAAAAACTTTATTTGTTTACTTATTTTGTTTTTTTTTTGCTTTTTGAGACAGGGTCTCACTTTGTAGTTCAGGCTGACCCTGACCTCACTATGGTGCCCAGGCAAGCCACCGTGAACTCAGCAATCCTCCTGTCTCTGCCTCCCGAGTGCTGGGATTACAGGCATGAGCCACCACGTCCAGCATTGTGGTATGCAGTGTTGATTGTCGGTGGGCGTGTCTCCACTCCCAGCATTATATGTGGTTACCAGGGATCGAACTCAGGATCTTGCGCTCGCGAGGCAGGCGCCGGAACCACTGAGCTAACCCTCTGGCCCTATTTTGGTTTTTTTGACACAAGATCTTGCTGTGTGGTCAAGTTGGCCTCCCCCTCCCTCAGCTTCCCCAGTGCTGGGATCACAGGCATCTGCTACCACACCCTGCTTCTAATGCATTATTTCACTAGCCTGGGGTGTCCTGCCTCTGGCTGAGGCTGTTTTGAGCCCACTGGAATGTGATTCTTCCTTCCTGCTCTCCTTTTGCAGGTGTAAGCTCTCTGCCTCCCCTTCACCTTTCCCAGGTGTTTTCTCCAGTGTATGCTTTGCGTTATCAAACTCTATGCACACCTGCCTTTTGGGGGACCCGAATGACAGTCCAGTACATTCATGGTCTGGGTTCCATAGTAATTTTGAGGAAAACACTTAGGTTTAATTTTCTCATCTGTAAAGTGGGAATAGAAACCATAATGTTAAGGGAAAATAGTCAGACATGTAAGCTTAACTACCATACGGTTTCTGTTACACAAGAAACCCAAAATTTATTTGAAATAAAGAGCAAAATAAAAGATAGGAGGAAGTAGGGAAATAGATCTTTTGGAGAAGGGGAGGGGATCAAGAGGTGGAGGAGAGAAGGGACAGCAGGGAAGGGGCTGAGGAAAGAACTGCGATGGCTTATGTGCGTGTAACAAAGCTTCAAGAAGAAAGTGATCATTACATACTCTCATTGTGCATTGATGAAAAACAGACGTTCACAAAAAGTAGAATGAACATGATTTCAGTATGGAGCTGGTTTGCTATAAGATCAGAGAGGCCACCGTGTAATAGCATGCATGCTCCCCATTCAGAAGCACTATGGAGCTATCATTAGGGTTGGTTTTGTTCTTGATGGTGTTTTTTGTTGTGTTTATTTTTTGAAACAGAATCTCCCTATGTAGTTCAGACTGGCTTTGAACTTGTAGAAATTCTCTTGGATCAGTCTCCCGAGTGCTGGGATGACAGGTGTCTGCCACCACAGCTGCATGTTTTATTTTGTTTTGTTTGAGACAGGTTCTCTGTATAGCCCAGGCTGGCCTTGAACTCATGAACTTCCTACCTCAGCTTCACAATGCTGGGATTATAGATGTGTACCAGTACACTCAATTTAGGGTTTTCTTTCTTTCTTTTTTTTTTTTTATGAGACAGGGTCTCACTTTGTAGTTCAGGCTGGCCCTGAGCTCACTATGTAGCCCAGCCAAGCCTTGAACTCACAGCAATCCTCTTGCCTCAGCCTCCTGAGTGCTGGGATTATAGGCATGAGCCCAGGCTGGCCTTGATTTATTATGTAGCTCAGTCTAGGCACAAATTCTTGGCAATCTTCCTGACTCAGCTTCTGTAGTGCTGGGATTGCAGGTATGTGCCACCAAATATGACTAGTTCAGTGTTTTCTTTGAAGAACAGTAGAAGGTCTTTCTCTTGCATGAAGCCAGGAAGGGACAGGTTTGAAAAGAAAGGGGATCTATCCTGGGAGTGGATGAGAGCTGGCCCTTTCTGGTGAGGGGCCTTTGGGAGTCCAGAAGGAGCGCTCTACGCTCATGTGGTGGGTAGCAGCTCCTCTGCTATTGTGGCTTTCTGCCAGGACAGGTGTAGTGTCCCCTCCTGGGGAGAAGGAAAGAGAGGAGGGGAAAAGGCCTCAAAATATATGGCGGTTTTGGGGCTGGAGATTTAGCTCAGTGGTTCTGGCGCCTGTCTCGCAAGCGCAAGGTCCAGAGTTCGATCCCTGGTAACCACATACAGTGCTGGGTGTGGTGACTCACGCCCACCAGCAATCAATACCACATACCACAGTGCCTGGCCTGGTGGCTCACGCCTGTCATCCCAGCACTCGGGAGGCAGAGACAGGAGGATTGCTGAGTTCAAGGCTTGCCTGGGCTACATAGTGAGCTCAGGGCCAGCCTGAACTACATACAAAGCGAGACCCTGTCTCAAAAAAAAAAAAAAAAAGGCGGTTTATGTGCAGTAGCTTCACATGGGCTGAGAAGCAGTCAGATCCCAGGCCCAGAAGTCCAGGCCCCTTGGAACCTCCCTTTCTTGTTCCAGGCCCTCAGCTCAGGATGTGTTAGCAATGTCACCCCCATCTGCTGTGTCCAGGGTACCTGAGCAGCTTGGAGTGAGCATTGTCTAACAGGGCCTCTGTCCTCTTAGGAGCCAGCCTGTAGTGCAAGTCTCAGGGGGTTCAGACCCAGAGAAGGGATAATCCCAAGAGACGAAGTCCCAAGAAGCTGTGTTCCTAGTGACCCAAAGCCTGCAGGACCCACAGTCCTGGCCTAGCTGCCCAGTCTAAGGCAAGTCCCTTGAGGGCTGGTTTGACCCCACAGCTCCTTAGCAGCTTTTTTTTTTTCTCCCTGCTCTGAGACCAAGTTTTATGACATAGCCTAAGTTGGCCTCTAACTCGAAATCCTTTTGTCTCTGCCTCCTGAGTGCTGGGGTTATAGGTATGCCACTACACCTGCCTGGAACCTTCTTCTTCTAAGGAGTCCATTTCCTGGAACGAAAGGGTAGATGGCAAGTTGTTGCTAACTTGTTCTTCAGGGGCTGATTCTAGGCAGCCTTGTCTTACCAGTCCTCTCTCCCTCCTCCCCACACCATTCGTATCCAGTCTGGCCATCAGAGTGCTCTGTGGGCCAGCAACCCTTTCTACCTGGGGCAGAGTAGCCAATAAACTAAGCACATCAAAGGACTTCATTTGTCTCCCACTCAGGGACTGGTCTGCTGGACTGGATTGGATTCTTCACAAACGAAGAAGGGAGAATGCTGGGAAACACCTCTGTCCACAATGCCATCTTCCCTTCATCCAACTTCGCTTCCCAGTTCCTCTTCTCTCAATTCCCACCTTCCACAGACTAGCTGCCCCAGTGTGGGCCCACCTGTCCCTGTCTGTCTTTCCCTGCCTTTTTTGGAAAGCACTGAATACCTTGAGCAGGTTACTTACCTTCTCTATAAAACAGGGCAATACCTGAAGCCATTCTGAGGACAGAGAGACTGGGCTTCCCCCTGAAGTGAGATTCCCTCTGGGTGGGGGACCAACTGGCTCCTGGAGTCTGGAGTCCATAGGTCCCAGGCAGGGTGGAGGGCTGCTGAGGGCCTGGCAGCTCAGAGGACTGACTCATTGGGGGAGGAAGTGAACCCAGGGTTCAAAGGGGCTCCGCCCAGACCTTGTGTCTCCAGCGCTGAGCCAGTGTTCTGCCTTCTCCCTCATCCCCCTGGGTCTCAGAGATCAGGTGCTCGCCAGCAGCTCAAGGCTCTCAAGTACAGCAGTCCCCACCGGGTGTAAGACTAACAGGACGGGGAGCCAGCTGTGGCTTTGCCTCACCTGCGCAGCCTTCTGTTTCCCATTCCTGTGGACCCGGGAGCTGTGGCAGACAGGGGGTTGACAGGCCACACTAAGCCCTGTGCTCTCCTGCTCTGACTCTGTCCTCTCCACACTGCCCACCATGTCCTGAAACCAAGGCGGCACTTTGCCCAGCTCTCCGCTGCAGTGCCAGAATGGAACCCAGGGCCTCATGCAAATCAGGCAAGTGCTCTACACAGGCTCCACTCCCAGCCCCTTCCTTATATTCTCAATGCCAGGATATAACCCTCCCCTTGCTCGCTTGAGAGGCTCTGGGGGCACCCAAGAAGTATGCCTGGGCTCGGGGTGGTGACCCACACTGTAGTCCCAGGACCCATGGAGGCCAAGGCAGCAAGGCAGCTAGGGTAACAGCAAGATCCCACCTCAGGAACAAAAAAGGATCCTTGCATTTCTGCCCTAAGAAGAGCCAGAGCTCATGCCTCCTTCGGGAAATAATCCAGGTAGGTATTCCCTGGACCTACAGCCTTTCCCAACCAGGCTTGTGCTTTGATGGCATCTCAGATCCAGTATGTCCCATGAGAACCCCTCCAGTGCTCCATGGTATGTTTTGCGGTCTCTACCTGCAGGCTGCCTCTTTGACCTGGGCAGATAAACATCTAGGAGGCTTGCCTGACCTACAAGAGTTAAGAGGGGGAGTCAGAGAAGTTTACTTTGTATAACAAACAGCTTTATTAAAAACATCAACTACAGGGTAGGGTGGGATGGGCTTATAAGGCTTCTATAAAAAAGTAAAAGTTTTAAATAAATGCATCAGAAAACTGGCAGCCAAATGTGCCAGCTGCTGTTGTAACCTTGAAGGCCAGGGAGGGCACTTCCAAGCTCTAGGAAGAGGCTGGATATTTGGGTACCTGCAGAGCCAGGTCCTGGAGCTACCAGACAAGGGCCTTGTTCGGTTTTTCTTTTCCTTGAAAAAAATGGACAAAAATCTGGCAAGTGTAGTGAATTTTGTCTGGAGTGGGAAGGCACCAAAAGTCATCTTCAAGGCACAACTGCTCACTACGGTCCTGAGGCATGTGGGGTGGATGCGTGGGGCCAGAGCTACAGGGTCAGTGACCCTGGCTGGTGCCACCTCTGAGGTTGGCCACAGGTTAAACGAAGGTGGACCATGTGCACTACACAATCGCTCTGGCCAGTATCCCCTGGAGTAGATGGGACAAAACAAACTCAAGATATTCTACTAGGGGGTCAGAGGGTTAGCTCAGTGGTTCTGGCACCTGCCTCGCAAGTGCAAGGACCTGGGTTCAATCCCCGGTAACCACATATAATGGTGGGTGTGTGGACGCCCACCAACAATCAACACCGCATACCACAATGCCGGGCGTGGTGGCTCACGCCTGTCATCCCAGCACTTAGGAGGCAGAGACAGGAGGATTGCTGAGTTCGCGGTGGCTTGCCTGGGCACCATAGTGAGCTCAGGGCCAGCCTGAACTACAAAGCGAGACCCTGTCTCCAAAAAGCAAAAAAAAAAAAAAAAAGATATTCTACTAGGGAGCAGCGGCCTTGTCTCCACCTGTCTGTGACACTGTGGGTTCCCAACATGACCTCGGCACTCTGGGCCTCGGCCCTCTGGGCCAGTCCCTGCCATTCTGACTTCTAGAAAAGTCCCAAGCTCCAGAGCCAAGTGTCTCTGAATGGCAAGCAGAAGCACAAGAAGTTGGCATCAAAACCAGTCCCCAGAAGCTGCTGGCCTCACACCCATGGTCACTGGTGGCAGGCCTCCCTGGTGACATTGGGCAGTGGGTAGGCAAAGAGGGAGAAGTCCAGGATGTACTTGGGAAGCACGTCCTGCAACAGGGCCCGCGGGACGCTGCACAGATGGTAGTGCAGGCTTTCGGGGCTGGCCGGCCGATACCAGGCCTGGCGAGCTGGGAACCGGACATGAGGTGGTGCCCCCACCCACTCCAGCACCTGGTTGGCATCAGCCTCCAGCCTCTCATAGGAGCCTATAAAGTTGTAGTGCACAGCACAGGGTTGGCACAGGTGGTACATGGGCATCCAGTGTTCGTTCATGCGCTCTGGGTCCTCTTCTACCAGGTACCTCAGGAATTCTGCGAAGGTGACATCATCTCCTGCGGGGCTAGGTCCTGCTCCAGGCCGGAACCGCCTCACGATCTCTGCCCCGTAACGCTGCTGGTACTCGCGGATCTCGCCAAACTTGTTGCGATAAGCGGAGAGAAGGCGCTCCAAGGGGTCCCGCACAAACAGGAACTTGAAGTAGTGCTGCAGGCGGTAGCGAATCTCCTCGGGCCGCAGGTCTGCCAGGAACACCAGGTCACTGCGGTGGTCCATCTTGAGGCGGACATCCACGCTGTCCAGCACACCCGCCAGCACCTTCAACACCCGCTTCCAGTTAGAGCAGGCCACCTTGGGGACGTAGCAGTACAGGAAGCGATGGCGGTCGCTCACGAGGATGTGGCGCAGCAGCGTGCGCCGCTGACCCACCGGCAGGTCCCAGGGGTCCCGGGGCATGCCCGACTGCCGGCACACCGCCCACAGGGTCCGGTTCCGGACGTCCTGCAGCACTCGCTGGTCCGAGTCCCGGGCTTCCCGGGCCAGCGCCCCGGACTCGGGGGCCGCCACACGCCAGGCCGCGCCCTCACGGCTGGGCGGGTGCAGGGGAAGGGGCTTCATCTCGGCCAGAATGCCCCGCTCGATCATGAGCAGCAGTCCGCTGGAGGCCACGATCACCGCGAACATCAGCATGGACGGCAGCAGCAGGGGCGGGCCTCCCGGCCCAGCCCGGGCCCGGCCCAGCGGGGCGCGTCTGGGCGCCCGGCCCCGGGGCTCGGCGCCATCTGGGGCCGCCAGCGGGGTCGGCGGGCGGGGGAGCATGGTGGTTCGGGCGGGCGGGCCGGCCCGAGGGCTGAGCAGCGCAGCCCTCAGAGCGCGAGCCGCTCCGGACCGAGGGCGACCGGCGCCGGGCGGGCGGGCGCAGCGAGGGACCAGGGCCGGATGTCCCGCCCGGCCGCGCTCGGCTCCCGGCCCCGCCGTGACACAGGCGCGGGGCGGGCCCAGGCCGGGGCGGGGAGAAGGCGGGCGGCCCTGTGGGGGGCGGGCCACACGCAGACCCCTGCCCGGGAGAGGGCGCCGGAGCTGGCTGCCCCAGACCCCAGGCTGGAGGCAAGAGCTTGCTGAGACTCCCAGGGTGGAAAAGAGCCAGACCTTGCCCACCCCAAGTCCCTGGTCCCCACACCCACAGCGCGTGTCCTCAGGGCCCTGGGCACCCAACACCCTGCCCAGACTCCGCCTGGCCCTGCCGGGCCTTCCTCCCTCGGGTCTAGAGGCAAGAGAGGCCACAAATTGAGGGAAAGGCGCGCTGACAGGAAGGAGGCCTGTCTTTCCAGCTGGAAGCAGTTCTCCGGTGGGCTTGCCCCAGGTGCTTTCACCTCCCTCAGTCCAGCAGGTACTGGCACTGCAGGCAGGAGAACTGAGATGGCTAGGCACTGGCCAACATCCATGGGGCCCTGAAGCTCAGCAGTCCCTGAGGACTGTGACGCGTTTCCTCTGGGTAAAGCTGGAAATGGAACCTCCATGCCCACATCAGTGGGGTATCCATGGCCCTGGACAGGGGACAATGCCAAGTTGGTGCCTCAGGATCCCTGCTTGGGCCGGCCAGGGTACTGGGATGGCAGAAAGAGCACCACAGAACAGCCAGCGTGTGTTCAAAAGGCAGAGGCTGGCCTGGCTGGCAGCACTCAGGAGTGCTCTGGACGCCTGCAGCCAACCATCCTTCCCAGAACTGGGAACCTAATGAGGCATCTACACTTGACCACGCTGCATACAGGCAGCCAGCCAGCCAGGCTCTGGAGCAGAGCGGCCTCAGCAGTGAGGCAGGTGCCTGCCAAGTATTTTGTTCTGTCTTTCAGTTGTCTCAGCCACAGAGGTTGGTAGACACCATAGCATTGAATAGCACAAGTAGTTTCAGGGATGCAGAGACTCAGCGTGAGTTAGACTTATTCTAAAACCTTAATTCTTGTTACCATCTTTCAGAGATTAATGGAGCACGAGGAATGGGATGGGAGGAAGCAGCTGAACTCAGGACAGGGTGATGGAAAAGAACAAAGACACACTACAGGGAGGGATGACTCCATACTGAGCAGAGGGATTCTGGGAACCAGATGACATTAAGAGGGTGCACAAGTTTCCCAGCCCTGGGAACATGAGAGCACACAAGATAAGCAGGGAGAAGTGTTTCTGGGGCCTTTCTGCACCCCGTTTGCAAGCTGGGGCACATCTCAGGCCACTGTTATCTTCACACACTGCTGCCTGCTTCCCTTAGCACTACAGATCAATTTCTGGTGGCAGAGTTAGTTTCTACTGCTATCACTTTTTTCTCATAACAATATGGAGAGAGGAAAAAAGTCTTCTATACTGGGAGAGGAAGAAATATGTTTTAAAGTTTCTGACAATTTGACCCCATGTGCACGGCTCTGCTGGAGGGCAGTTTTATGTGCTAGCCATTAAGTCAGCCTTTTTTACTGGGGGCACCTAGGTAAGGTGTTTATCTATGTACCGGTTTCCTGATGGTAAAAAGAGGACAGGCCACTGCACAGCTCCAGGACACCTGTGGGCAGCACATGATGCCAGCCAGCACTATACCAAGCCCAGACTCCCATGGAAAGCAAGGCCCAGGGTAGAAGAGTCCTGCTTTGCCTTGAAGAGCCTCCAGAGCAATAGAATCAGCCCTCCTCGAGCCCTGTCAACATATGATGGGTCAGAACTGGGCTGAACCAAGGGCCCGTCACAACAAGGCTTCTGTCCCTCAGCAATTAAGGAGGCCCTGCTCCAAGACAAAGGCTGGGCCAGCTTTTGCTGGTTGGTCACACAAGTGACCATCTCCGCACCACACCTCAGGGACCAGCTGCCAGGTCAGTTGAGGGCTGGCAACTCAAAGGCTGCACACACCCAGGCGGGTGGCTGCGACCACCATGACGTCAAGAAGTCAATCTCGCCGGGCGTAGTGGCTCACGCCTGTAATCCCAGCACTGGGGAGGCAGAGGCAGGAGGATTGCTGAGTTCGAAGCTTGCCTAGGCTACATAGTGAGCTCAGAGCCAGCCTGAACTACAAAGCGAGACCCTGTCTCAAAAAAAAAAAAAAAAAAAAAAAGATACACCTTAAAAGAAGTCAATCTCAAGTTCTTGCTCGTCTGTCCTCCTCACTCCTCCCCCACTTCTCCCTGTACTGTTTATGGCCTCCACAAGCTCCGGCGCACCGGCGTGGAGGACACACAGGGTAACAACAGTGGATCCCTCTAAAAGACAAAAATGACAGGACACACAGGAAACCCTTCTTTTCTAAATCAATACAATTTCTCAAATTTATTATTTTTTTCTTAAAGAAGTACTTCTAATCTCTGTCAAAAGGAAGGTGAGGAAAGGTCCCCCTCCCTTGTAAACACTGAAATACAGATCTGGGAAACCAGGATCGACACACACAAAAAGTGCATTTTACAAAATATCAACTAAAATATATTTTACATGGATTATGCTTCCATTGAAATTCTACCAGCTGCATTTTCAGGTTCGAAAAAATATTTCCACATCTAAGATTTCAAAAGTGTTTAAGTCCTGGGCAACAGACCCTGCCTTCTGTTGAGGTCGGGCCTTTATCTCCTCCTGTAGGTGGGGCTGAACTCCAGGGCAGCACTCCGGGAATGATGGAGGGGTTCCCCACTGCCAGTTCACCAGGCTCTTACAGCCCCGCCCTCCCAGGCTTAGGCCTTCCTCCAGACAGCTTATTCAATACAAGCAGCCCAGGGCCCTTTTCTCCCAGAGCAGGGAACACAACTCCAAAGCCTCCAGGTCCAGTCCAGCCCAATCAGGAGCAAGCCATCTTCTAAAATCAGGCCGGGGTCCTGGAGTGCACTTGGGATTACACTTCCAGCTCCCTCTGCAGCCCTTATGCATTGCCCTCACCCAGTGCCACCTCCGCAACCTGCTGGGCCTGTCTGCCCCTCCCAGGGGAGGACCCAGTGCTGCCTTCCTCGACTCCTGGCCCTGTGGAAGTGTTCAGCTAGCAGGCTCTCAGCACCAAGTCCAAGCCATGCTGCACCTACTCCCTCTCCCCACATGCTCCTCTTTGGTACAAACAGGAAATACCCTGGCTCCAGCTGCCTCCCAGAAAGGCCAGGGTCAGGGCTGGTCTAGTCCAGGACAGGACAACAGGGGGCTAAAGAGCCTCGTCAGTCTATTCCCGGGAGCAAGCTGAGGTGAGAGAAGGGCCTCCGGGCATTGAACACACTGAAAATGCAGGTCCGCAGCTTCTCCAGCAAGTGGCTGCAGCTCAGCAGGTCTGTGGACTGGTACAGTGTTGATTCTGGCTGGGATGTAAATTAGTGCAATCTACAAAAGACTAGGGGGAGGAGAGGCAGGGCAAGGGGAGCCACAGCACTCCTTTGGTTTGATTTCAGGTGGGTGTGGCTTGAAGAATCATGTGTGAAGTTCTGCAAGAGGTTTCCCAGAACCTCCCAAGTATAAGGCAAGAGGAAAAATCTTCAACAAATCAGGTAGCAATTTTCCTTGCCCCCTGCCCCCACCCTCTCCCAGCACCCATCTGCCCTCCCAGACATGACAAACTCCACAATGATCAGTTAACTTTCTGGGAAGCCAGACTTGCTGGGTGGCTCTCAACAAGAGGCGGACAAGAGCCCGACTCCCACAAGTGGGCCACCTAGGACTATTAAGGGCCGGGTCAGCTTGTCCCAGCACCAGTGGCTACTGCAGGGGCAAAGGAGGAAAGCCATGGAAAGGCCCCAAGTCCAGGAAAAGGAACTCAATGCTTGGGAAGCCAGCCCCTGGCTCTCTATGCCTCTAAGGAACAAGCTCAGAACTGTGCTAGAATCTGGGAGAGCCTGGTCCCAGGCTGAAAGGGAAGCAGCCGGTCACAGTGGGTGAGGTAAGCTGGCTCCTGCCCAGAGTGGGCAGAGGGCTCAGGGGAGGCTACAGAAGGGCCTGCTGGGCATGGCTCCTGAAGGACCTTCCTCCTTGCCCAGGCCCCTCCCTAGCCTGTGTTCCTCAGGCCCAGCCTTAGGAAAGACCACTTCTTCAGGAGTCTCCTCACAGGGAACCACAGACAGGCACCCTGTGCCAAGCTGAGGGCCCCAATGTTTTTCTTATACCCTGACCTCCCCTTCCCTCCCAGGGGCCCCAAATCCATAGAGACCCCTGCCCTCACCCCCAAGAGAACCACAGGACAGCCACCTTAGACCCTGCGGCCCCTTAACCAAGTGCTGTGCTTTGAGCAGTGCCCCCTGCCCAGAACCCCACTTGCTCGTGGGCTGCCCCAATGAGGCACAAGGAGGCTACTGGGGGTTCTTGAGGATGCGGCCGTGGCGAAAATCGTAGACATGGCGGCACAGGAACACCAGCTCAGGATCTGTGTCCTCCGGCACTGTGCGGTGAGGCGGGGTAGAGTAGTCTGCAGACGGAGGCACCAGTGCCGCCTTCCGACCGGGAAGGCCCTCACCTCGGCGCTTGGCCATGGCACAGAACCTGCAGTAACAGGTCAGTGTTGTCTCTCCAGACCCTCCCACCATGCCCAGAGCCAGGACAGCCTTCCTGCCCCCTGGCTCTGCTCCTGTCTGGGGGGCTGGGACTGCTCTGCCAGCCACCACTCCATCTTTTTAGCTGTGTGAGAGGTACACAGCCAGGGCCTCCCTCAAAGTCACCTACCAGTTCTAGATTGTCTACAAGAGCAGTACTGTCAGCCCCCAACTGCTTCAACCACACTATTTCACTGGGGCAACAGTTTTTCTTCTTCATTCTAAAACAGCCTGGCAGAGATGGAGGCACGGTGTGAGACAATAGCTGTGGGAGAGCAAGGCCAGAGACCATGCCCAAGCAGAATGCCATCTCCTTGGGGATCTCCCCCTACCATGCTCACACACAGCCCCAGGGAGTCAGGGGAGCCTGAGGCTGCAGGGCTCCACCCACCTGCAGTACTCAGCAAAGGTTAGCACGTAGCATTTCTCCTCGATGCAAGCGACACTGTTCTGGTCCTGATGTCGAGATGCAAAGACTTCATTCTGCAAAGGCTCAAGGTGAGACAGGAGGAGGCCGGTTACCAACAATGAAGACACCTGACTTCAGAAGACGCAGGCGCTGCCCTGCAGCCCTGGGCTGCCTCCAGGCAACTCCTGCTGGGCTCCTCTCAGGTCCCATCCTACCCAGAAATACCCACTATCTGCTCTACTCTAAAGTCCCTAACTGCCCACCCTACCCACCCTCTGCCCACAGGAGGGAAGAACTGGTCCCATCAGATCAGTCCCTGTGAGGGGAAAGGAAGTAAAACACGAGTTGGAACAACTCCAGCCTGCAGAGCCGGCAGGTGGTGGAAAAGGCTCATCTCCTGGCCTTCTCATGCCTCAGAGATTACCAGGGCTAGGGGTGGAGCCCACCTGGCTTTTCTATTACCACATGGTGCCCTCACACCCACTTGAGGAGCCCTGGCCTCAAGGGCTCCTTTCTGCCCCTGTTAGAAGATAAAGGTTATCATTCCCTTTGAAACACGAGCCAGACAGTGCTAGAGAAAGGCTGAACTCTGGAGTGCCAGGCGGCAAGGCCAAGGACCTGCCATGCACACTGCCGTCCCCATGCCACGCCACCCTCTCCGCCCCTGCCAGGCAGCTCACCTCATGCATGCTGGGGCTTCGGCCTCCCTGTAAGTGCTCAGGTCTGTAATACCACAGGAGGCTCATCATCAGCTCTCCTGAGGGGATGAGAGGGATCACGCTGGAGGTGGCAACCCTGGTCACACAGGCAGACAGCCCTGTCCAAACCCAACACCCGGGCCCATCCACAGGCTCCAGGTGCCGTGTCCACTGCCCAGGGCAAGCACTCAGCAGCCAGGAGAGAGGAGGCAGTGACAGGTGAGTACTGCAGATGGTGCTCTGATGGCTAACAACCCAAGCCACCAGGTCATCACAGCCTTGGCACTAGACAGACCAAGCTGAGTGAAAGTCAGACTCTGCCAGGGATGGGAAGATCTATGGCAGGTGAAGGCCCAGGCAGGAGCTGACTAGGGATCTCAAGTCCTAGTGAAGACAGCTGGCCCTCGGGTCCCACACAAGGGAGGGTGTACCTGACTCAGGGTTCTCCCAGAGAGCAGAGATCTTGGCCACATAAGGTGTGGATGTCTTTCTTGGGCCTGACTTGAGGAGAACAGTGTCCCGGACTCGGATTGTCTCTCCATGCCGCTCTACTGCCTGGTAGCTCTTTCGGATGGCTGGTTCTGGTTCGTCCTAGGTAAGAAACCAGTGACACCAACAGGCTTTCAGAGCTCCATACAGAGGGAGACAGAGGGAGGATCAGCACTCTCCCTACAGCTTCCCCAGCACAATGACACACTGGGCCTTTCTCTCCAAGGTTGGTTTACTGAGATAGGGTGGGGTGGGAGTCTCACGCTGAGAAAGGAAAGGAAATGGGCTGAGTGGGACAGTTTCCAGCTCTCTGAGGTTAAACCTAAGCCACCATTTAAAAGGCATAGCCATGGGCACATTCTTAGTCTACTGCTAAGCTTCAGGTTGGTCCTCTGTAGAATGAGGATGATTGCAGGACTGGGGCGGATCATGGAAGGCAGAGGTGACACATGCCAAGTGCTTGGCCCAGCTGAGGAATCAAACTGAACAGGGATCCAACGCATTTCAGCTGATGTTCTTCGTTAGCACTGATATTCCCTGCCCATCCCCACTCCTCCTATACACACTTGCCAAAAGAAATCTCCAGAAAGTCTTCCAATTTACAAGCCAAAATTGAACTATAGTCAGGATGGAAGGGACAGAGTAAGCAAAGATGAAATGTAAAGAAACATCACAACTACACCAAGAGTCAACAACAGACAGAAACCACCTGCCGCATGTAGTGTGGGGGTTTGGGTCAGGGGCAGGCCAGTGGCACAGCTCCTGAGGTACAGGCAAACTGCTGTCCTTCGTCACCTGAGCACAGCCATGGCCATCCCATCTGCTAAGAGCTGGCACTCACCAAGACATAGACGGCCTTCTCACAGGCAGCCCCGACAGGCACCCAGCCATTGGTGCGGCGGCGGCGGCGGCGACGAGGGCGTGGGCGCTGGGCACGAGGCTGCTTGGGGTGGCTGGGCCTGCGGGCGGCCTTGCTCCTGGCATTGTGCCTACAGCCAGAGCCCGTGCGCAGACCTGACTTGGAGCCACTGGGAGGCTTAGCACTCTGGGGGCATGCGCGGGCTACTGTCTGGAGTTCCGAAGTGGGGGTCTGAAGATGGGGGACGGGCTCTGCTGCAGGCGGCACGCTGGGCACAGGGCATCCCAGGAGGGGGTGGGCAGGCGAAGCTGGGTGGCCAGCTTCTGGGAGAGGAAATTCCAGCTGGCCCAGGGACCTGCAGCCTTCTAGAAAGAGGAGACAGTGGGTAAGACCAGGGCAGGACCTGCTGTAATCCTGTTCACCCATCTTTTTTCAGAGCCCATGTTTCTTAGTTCCTAGTGTGCAGAGAGGCCCCGAGGGGCAGGTGAAACAAGGGCAGCTGCAGGGCTGGTCAGAGTGACGCCCTAAGGCAGATGTCTGCCTCCTCTTCTTGGGGAGAGGAGAGATGAAGGCGACAGCTTCACTAGTCTGACTAGAGCTCCTCTTGGGACTTCTGCAGACAGACAGGCTGGGGAGTGAGCCCTACCTACCTCTCACAGCTCACGGGACCTCAGGCGAGTCCGTCTGCCCTCACTGCACAGCCAACACAAGAATCATACAGTATTTCTTGCTTATTTTTCTTAGAACATATTAACTCATTTCACCCTTAAAACAACCTCTTGAGATAGGTCTGACTGCTTTCAATTTATAGTTAACCAGTTAGTGACTTGTCCTATGGTTACATGGAAATGGAGTGAGCTTTTCAAACCAGGCAGTCTTGGCCTAATTAGGTGCCACACAGCTCTCCACATATAAAGCCTTCGAATAGTGCCTGGTTCGTGGGGTTTATTTGTGGGCTTGTTGTAAGAGTGAGCAAGAAGGATCTGGACTTGGGGAGTGGCACAAAAGAAAAGGAAAAGCCCAAGCAGCAGCCTGCTCTCAGGTCTCAGGGCTCCAACTCATACCAAAACCTGATACAACCAGTCTGGCCAGAGCCAAGTGGTCTATAAAGTTGTTTTATAGACCCCTGAAAGAAAGGGCTGGGGGAGGGGAGTGCTGGGAAAGGCCCATCTCTCGTCTCTGAGTATGGCCAACTTGCAGGCTGGGATTTCAGTCCCCTCACGTCCACCTAGAAGACAGGGAGGCAACCTGGAGAAGCAAGTGGGAAGAACTTTACCAGTCTAGGAGTGTTTCATTAGTGGGTCACAGCCTCTCCACAGTTTGGGTCTTGCTAGCAAGACACCATCCTTAGCTGTGGGCCCAGACACTATACCAGCCATGCCAGGGAACTCTGCCTGTCTGTTCTTGGTGCATGCTCACCTGTCCACAGTGATGCTATGTCTGGGCCTCCTTTCTTTTTCAAGGCCTGTATGGCCAGGGCAAAGCTGCTCTACCACAGCTGGCGAGGCCTCCTGAGCCTGGAATGCACCAACCTTTGTGTGAATGCTGACCTCAGCCAGCATGCAGAAGGTCTGTCCTGGGAAGTAAGGAATTCTACCTTCCCTTGTGGGCTGGGGCAGAAGGCACACAATAGGAACAAGCTGGTAAAAGCCCTACTTTCTGCATCTAAGAAGAGTCTCAGAGTGGAAATCTTTATGGGGTGGAGAGCCCTCCTGAACCCTCCATGCTGTGGCCGCAACCCAGCTGCTGCAGGCTGTAATCGAGAGCTAAGCATGGAGCCCCTTTTCTGGGAATGTTCATAGGCTGGGAGCACAGACTGGGCTAGTCCTCTCTTCTCAAAGCCCCTACTTTCTAGGTATTGGCTACCTTCAAAGGAGCCCCTGGCGGGAACCACAGCTCAGCCTCAGGGGTACCAGGTCCCAGGGATGTCCCAGCACATCCCAGGAGAGTTTACCTGCTGCAAAAGGCATTTTGTAGGGGCAGCCGCCACAGGTAGTGCCAATATGGGTGAGAGACAGAGGCAACACTCCACAGATGCTGTAGCCGTTCACTCCAGTGTCCTCACCGGAGCAGTAGTGAGAGGAGCTCCAGGGAGGGTGCTGGAAAGGGCTGCCTGAGGGCACAGAGCTGGGGGTCAAGAGGAGCCCCTCCTTTGGGGCAGCCGCAGGAGACAGCTTGCCCTCAGGGAGCATAGGACAGGGGGAGTAGCCCCCACACTGCAGCCCATCCTGGCCGCAGTACAGGTAGAAGCTGCCCAGCGCAGTGAGCTCAGGCCTTCCACACAGACCACTGTAGTCAGCGGGGTTGCCAGGCATTGGCAGTGGGGACAGCTGTGGCGCAGGGAAGGAGGGCTGATGCAGTTCCTGCTTTGGGGCAGGCGACTCCTCGCCCGGGCGCCCGGGCTCCGGTTTCAGGGCTGCCTGCCCCCCCATCAAGAGAGGCAGATGGGGACGCAGTCCCAAGGGACTCTCCAGAGTTTGGCTCAGGGGCTGGTGGGACGGCTGGATGGATGGCCCTCGAGGAGTGGCTGGTGGCCATGGCTCATGAGGGCGCCCTTGCCAGCCTGCAGTTTCCCCAGAGCCAGCCCCCTGCCGGGCTTTGGGATAGCTTTTGGCATTGACCTTGGCCCACTTTGGCCGTGGGACCTTGGGTGCTGGGGGGTCAGCAGAGCGCCCATCTGCTTCTGCATGGGCACGAGGAGGCCGAAGGGGCAGCTCTCGCTCCTGGCTCAGCTTCAGGAAGGCAGCTGCATTTAGGCTAGCCAGCCTCTTGGGAGCAAGGTCTCCATCTCGGCGGGCACTGTCTTCAGGGGCTGGCTCTGGGGACAGGTCCCGGCTTGCTTCTCCAAGGTCTCCCAGGCGAGGCCGCTTCTTGGAGGAGGACCAGCTGCCAGTGGCCCGGTCGCGGTCGCGGTCCCGGCTGCGGTGCGGGTCTCCCCCTCGACTGCGGCGAGTACCTGTCACACTGCTGGTGTCCTCTCGTTCCAGCAGTAGGTTATTGAGGGCTTCCGCGTTGAGGGAAGCCAGGCGCCGCTTGCGGGGCTGTGAGAGGCCTGTGTCCTCACTGGATGCAGCAGGGCTGGGGGGCTTGGGCAGGTCAGGGGGCAGCTCGTCAGCCTCATCTGCACTTCGTGGTCCGGCCACATTTTCCAGGCGAGTCAGAAGCACTTTGCAGGCTTTGGGTTTCTCAGGAACCAGTGGGCGTTTACGTAGTGGGTAGTTCTTGCGACGCCCAGAGAGGTGCCCAGGGCTCTCAGGCACGCTTGGCTCCATACCCTCCGCTCCCTGCTCCATGTTACTATCTTCCATTTGCAGGGGCTCCTGGCGGCCACTGGGGCCAGAACTCAGCATGGGAAGGGACTTCCTCCGAGTGTGTGTCATGGAGTCCCTCCAACCTGCAGGATGCAAGTAAGGCGTGCAATGAGAGGAAGCTGTGCTGGCCTGTGCCTGCCTGCTTTCTCCCCCACTGCAACCCACCCAGCCTCACCTGCAGGAACTCTAACCATCCCTACGGTCTCCAGTCTGGATTTTCCCGGAACGCCCTTCCAGAGTGCAAAGGTCCAGGGAAATCAGGCTATCAGGAACAGTGCAGGACTGATCCTTCATTAGCCTTTCAGCCCAAAGGATGGCCCTGGAGAGCCTGGGGAGCAGTACTGACCCCAGAGCCAGGGGACAGAGGAGTGCAAGGCAAAGCGCTGGCCTCCCTGCCTGTTCACTAAACAGGGATGGTGAACCTGTGGCACATGTGCTTCAGTCAGCTGTTCATTACTGAAAACTATAAAGGTTCACCATCAATGCCCTAGAAACTCACTGCAGGACAAGAGGCAGCTCTGAAAACAGAACCTGGACCAAGACTTGGGTATTAGAAGCCCATCTATTTCTTCAAAAAGGATTTCCAACCCCTCCTTTAACTCTAGGCTCGTGAGACTGGCCAACAGAAAACAGGGTCAATGAGGAGTTCAGATGGGAGCACAGCTGTGGGGCCATGGAGAGGGTAAGTCTAGCTGCTGAGGACTCTGCCTGGCACCTACACCAGGAAAGCCTGAACTGGCTCCTGCTGGAGAAGCTAGATAAAGGGTGAGGAGCCCACGATCAGGAGGTCTCTGTCAGCCCTGGGAGCCAGCTTCACTTCTATTCCGATTCCAGGGAACCATGGCCCAAAGCATGCCTCTGCTTTGAAACAGGGGTCAGAAAATTTAAGACTGCACACTCCCTGGGGAGACTAACTCAGGAAACAGAAGAGCTGCCTGTTGGCCCAGAGCTATCTCCTCAGTGCTCTTCCTTGGAAGGCAAGATATCAGGGAGCAGCCAGGATGGAGTCTGGGACATCTGGAACTCCTAAGATGCCCACAACCAGGCATGAGCTGGCTTTGCTTGGGATGGTAAAATACACCCCAGTACAGACTGGGGCAGCCTGAGACCCAGTTCTGAGGTGGGCCAGGCCAGAGCCAGCTAAGCCTTGCCCAAGCGAGTTAGCCAGTCAAAGCAACATGGAACTATATGATGGAGGTGGGAGGGGGCTGATGGTCAGAGACTTCAGAACTATTCACTGGCTGCCTACTCCCCAGCCTAGCACACAGGCAATGCAAAGTGAGGTGCCACTGCTGCCCTTTCTGGTGGCCAGAGACCCTTCTCACCCTGCAGGCCACTGCTACTGACAGTCACATTCAGTCTGCTCAGATGGTAGCAGTCACTGCTTGGTCAGGATTTAACCCTGGAGGTCCCACAGCTAAGGACCCTCAGGGATTGCTGAGCCCTCCTAGCTAGAGGCTGGGGTCTCTGAGCACCTGCTCTTCAGAGATATGTAATATGAGCTGAAAACCTGGCTGAGGCCAGTGTGGACAACTTTCACCCCAAGAAAGGATTCAGAAAACAAAGGTCAAACAGCATGCCAGGTTTTGCTTCAGCCACATGCAGGGGCCTGCTACTGTCCAGAGACCAGACCCCAGGCAAGACAGTCCCAGCAGGCAAATTCATTCATTCTTGGAGCATAGACAGAGCGTTCTGAAAAATCCTAGGCATCTGCTAGTCTCCACAAGACTCTTTCCTCCTCTGAATCAGGGTGGAGCAATGCTTCTTTTCCTGCTCAAAATCATCCCAGCCTCTTATAAGCCACAGGCCCTTGTCTCCAAACCAGGACACCTTTTGCCCTAGGTAGAGGAACACAAAGCCACCAGCAGCAAAACATGCCCGTATTTCCTAGGAAAACCCTGGCTCCTGGAAATGGAGGCTGACCATGTCACTGAACAGGGCTGAAGCCTCTCAACAGGCCACGTTAGCAGAAAGACTGGGGGCTGAGGCTGAGGTCACTGGGCCTGTGGCCTCTGAGGACACAGATACCAAGTACAAAGGAAGGAGGGGCTGGATGGGAAAGAGTTAGAGAGGCTCTCAGAAGACTAAGCAGCAGCAGGCAAGACTGGCTGTTTGCAGGCTGCTAGGGTGGATGGTCCAGGGTCCTGGGACGTCTTGTTCCACTTGTTTTTTTTCTTTTAGCACACAAAATGCCCTAAGCAGCGAGAGATGGGAAAAGAAGGAGGGCACTGACTAATGGCTCACTCTCAAGAGCCTGTGTCCCATAACCTCCTTCTGCACTCAGCATTCCAGTCCCTCAGGGACCCACACTGCGCCCAAGGGGCAGACATCCAGAGAACCCTCCAAATCATAGTGGGGGTCTCACTTCCCAACTAAGCACAGGAGCCTCCTTCTTACTTCCCTAAGTCTGCCCTGTCACCTGCTAAAACCACCCAAGGCCATCAAAGTGTATTTCAAAAGGACTCCTAGCTTTCATGTGATGCCTCAGGCAGCTGCCACATCATGACCCTAAGGAGAGGCTGGGGTCTTGTGCCTGCTGCTGCTGCCTCCTAGACAGAAGAGGAGGGTGTGTGAGTCACACTTTGAAGCACCTTTGAGCCTCTGAGAACCTCAGCAGCAGCTTTTCCCTGGGAGGGTGGGTGTAGGGGTTCTGGGCCTGGCGGGACCCCTCCAACCTACAGAGGATGGGCCAACTGGGCTGGCTGGGGAAGATGACCCCAGGAAGGCAGCAGGCCAGTCCCACTGGCCTTCTCACTCATGGCCCCAGAAACTTTCTACCAACACCAAGGGACAAGGCAGACTGGGTCTCCTCAGCACTCACTGCACTCCTGTCTGGGAAGCCCTGTCTTCCCAGGCACCAGAAACCCAGGCCCCTTCCACAGATGGCTCCCAAGAGGGACTTCCCCAGAGTGCGTTACTGTTCATCTGGTTTGAGCAAGCCACATCAAAGAGCTGCCATGAAACACAGCAGGGCTGGCCAGTAGGCCTCCACACTGAACCCCAAATCTCCACAGCACACTCCAAAGTCAGCTAACGGGCCATGCCCACCTTAAGTACACCATGGTTTTAAAAATCGAGATCAGGCCAGTTCAAGTGTCATGTTAGAGTGTGGGCCTTAGAATCACCTAAGCCTGCTCAGGGATGGAAGAAGTTGTTTTCACAGAGACAAAAGGGTGACATGGCTTGTCTCTTACCCTCAAATTGCCAGGCTGAAGGCAAGAGCATGGAGGAGAGGCCCAGAGGGGCTGGGTGGTGGTACTGCTGAGAGGAAAACCAGGGTGGGACCCAAAGGGCAGGGCACAGCACAATCCACCCCACCCCCACAAGCAGAGGCTGTCTCAACAGAGAGGCCTTTGGCCTGGGTCTCAGCTCCCCTCACTAACTCAGCTCTGGGCAGCACCCAGCCCCCATCCGCTCTTTCCAGGGCACTTCTCTTCCCAAACTCTCTCCTACTGTACTCAGAATTCTGCTTTATTTCGATAGGCAGGAGTGTTTGGAGGTCTTGAATAAGGGCAGACCACATGCCACCTGGGTGAGGGCCAGAAAGGAGCCCGAGCCACATGACTGGGCCAAGCTGAGCTCTGCCCTGGCTACATTTCTCTTGAGATAACTTCCTCCCCCTGAAAGAAATGTCTGTCAGGAGCACTAAGTTTCTTGATTCTTTGTCCAAAAGCACCAAGAACACAAAGGCAGGCTCTTTCCTTTAAACTAACTTGATCTTACTGCAGGAGAAATATGTGGAGCTGCTGCAGTTCTTATTATGGTAAAGCCAGGTAAAGACCCTGGCATCCCGTGAACCTCTTGAAAGTTAAGGAGAAAGAAGCAAAGCTCTGAGGCGGGCAGACCTAGGTTTAAATGTCAGCTCTGCGGTTAGGGTGTAGCTCAGGGACAGCACTGGCCTGGCACATACCCTGGATTCAATCTCCCTTACGGCAAAAAACACAAGGACCCGCTGGCTCGCTCTGTCCATGATGAGCAACTTACTTTGCATATCTGAACTTTGGCTCCCTCCTCTAAAACGGACAGACCAAAACAAACCTTACTCCAGGATGTTGAGTCACTGTGCCCAGTAGTAAGCAGGAGTCTGGGCAGCTCTGATGGGGTCTCCAGCCTGTGCCTGTAGCCTGCTTTCTGGCTGCACCCCAAATGTGCGACTGACCACCTGAAGAAAGGGTGATGACACCATCTTCTTCCCTGCAGAGCCAGTGTGGGATGAGCTAAGGGAGAGGGGCTCAGTTTACACACTAATTACTGAGAGGGCAGGTTAGAGAGGCCACATCCTAGCAGACCCGGATGGCAGCTCTATGCCTGCAAAAGTGCACTCCTCAGAGACCTGGGCAGTACCAAGCCCTGGAGGAGGACAGAGGGCACACACGCTGCCACTCTGGTGTCTGACTGAGGTCTTGGGGTTGACACCTACAAAAAACACAATTCTCAGTTCTGGCAGCACAGGGCTCTGACCCAGGGCACTGCTGGGTACAGCAGGTATTCTGGCTACCAGCAGAGTGTATGGTCCATTCAGGCTTCACCGCTGCAGGCACCACTCTGGGGCCTGGACACACCTGGGTGGAAGCATAGCACACAACCAACAGAACTGGTCTGATCCCTATTGCCAAGGGCAGAGTACCCACAGGCGGGTGGCCATCTGAGGAGCCGGGCCACCCCCAAAGGCACCAGTCCTATCCCTTGTGGCCTGCCTACCACGTGCCCCTCACAAGTCACCCTAGGGGAAGAACCATGGAAGCAGGTTCACACCACCCAAGCAAGGAGGCCCTGGTCTGCCATTCCTGCAGTCAGAGCCCACCTTTGGCTCCTCCTGACCACTCTGCTGCCCCAGTGTGACAGCCCAGATATACGCGAGACAGGCCCTGGGCAGCAGCCAAGGACCCAGAACCACTGCCTCCTTTCAGCTGCAGAACGAAGTTGGACATGCCCCTCCGTGGCCGGCAAGGACACAGACCCAGAGGGGGGAAGGGAATTCTAACCTCCATGAGAGGCTCCTTCAGTGTCTCAGAACTCAGGTTCAGCAGAGGTGCTTAGGAACTGCCCTTCCCACAGGTGGGGGTGGGGTGGAAAGACAGGAAGGCCTTCCTCCGAGCTTAAGGCTGCTACATAACACTGAGCTGCAGTGAGGCCAGTGGGCAAAGAGCACTTTAATTGAGTCGTACTAACATGATCTGCCTTAAGAAACACCTCCTAGCTACTTGGGAGGCCGAAGCAAGAGGATCACAAGCTTGAGCCTGGGGAACTGAGCAAGACTCTGTCTTAAAATTAAAAAAAGAAAAAGAAAAAGAAAAAAAATTTTAAAAAGGGCCGGGGATATAGATCAGTGACAAAATGCTGCTGAGTTCAATCCCCAGTATCATCAGAAAATAAAATGAAAAGGAGAAAAAAAAAAAGAAAAAGAATTCTAAACTGACAAATTAGAGGTAATCATATGCCAGACACAGTATCCCGTGCCTGTAATTTCAGTTACTCCACAGGCTGAGGCAGGAGGATTGCCAAATTTGAGACGAGTGTGGGCAACTTAGTGAGAGTTTATCTCAAAATTAAAAGGGGCTGAGGTTGTAGCTCAGTGGTAGAGGCTTATGCAACATGCACAAGGCCCTGAGTTCCATCTGCAGCAGCCCCCCACCCCCAATCACTGGCCCATGCAATGCTAAAACTGATTTTCAGGGCCTCTCCCTACAGGATGGACTATGTTAGGTGGCTTGTCTCCCCCCAGTTTTTCCTGGTGTACAGCTACTGTGGGCACAAAGCAGACTACATCCACAAGTTCTGGCTGCCCACCTAAGCCAGAGCACCTGCCACCTCTTGTGACCTTTGCCTATTCAGCCATCATGCACCTTCCCACACTAAACAGCAGATGTGAGATCCACATGCAGGTGGAAGCCACTGCAAGCTTGGTCAAGGGCTTGAACTCTGAGCCTCAGCTTCCTTGACCACAGAACACGTCTATGTTAAGGATGAAGTTAAGGAAGAATGTATATGCCCTAGCAGAGGGCTAGTACACAGCAGCTGCTTAGGAAGTCCATCCCTTTTTCCTTTTCTCCTCCATGTAACAGGCTGAGAAAATGAGAGTGTGGACAGGCAAAATACAGATCAAGACACCCACAGAGCCGTGGTAGAGACCTTGGACTTGGCTGAGAGCTTTCCAGAAGGCATTGTGAGTTGGGTCTCCATTCAGAAACTGAGGGAGGGCCTATTTTATGGCCGGTGTATATGGAAACAAAAACAAGTGAGGAAGGGGGCGCTCTAAGAAATCCACTTCTTAATCTGGGGATATAGAAGAAGCAACCAACAAAGGCTGAAGTCTCAAGGCAGCAGACAAATGCCACTGTCCCCAGACTCAACCCTGTGGGCTCTGTGGATGATTTTCTGAGGTTGGGAACAAAAAGGAACAGAAGTTCCAGGCTGAGGCTCTCATATCCTTCTGCCTAGACCTACACTGCTCTGGATGAGCCAGAAGCAAACTTACCTGGGGCACAAGGAGCCATTTGCTCTGGCTGGTTAATGGAGTAGCAGAAATAAAACAAGAACAAGAATTAGGCACCCTAATGCTAAGCTACTGAGCAAGCCTGTACCAAATCTGAGGGATCTCTCCCCACTGAGGCAGCTTTGTGAGTACATGTCAATATGTGTGTGTGTGTGTGTGTGGTTCCGAGGACAGAACCCAGGAGTGTTCTACTGCTGAGCTATATCTCCCAGCCCTTTTGTTTTTTATTTTGAGACAGACTCTTGCTAAGTCGTCCAGGCTAGACTTGGATCTGTAATTTTCCCACTTCAGTCCCCTTTGTAGCTAGGATTATAAGTAGGCCATTGTGCCTGGCTGATACATTCTTCAAAAAACATGTCAACCCACTTCTTGCACCTGGCCAGGTGTGGCAAAAGGTGTATCCATTCAACCACCACAATGGGGCCGGGTATGCAGTTCAGTAACTTAGAGCATTTTCCTAGTAAGTGTGAGGCCCTATGTTCAACTCCCAGCACCACAAATATAAAGACTTTTAACCTGGGTATGGTGGCCCTGGATGAGAGCCAGCCTGGGCAACACAATGAGAGGCCATTTCACAAAATGGGACAAACATAGGAACACTCTGGGAACCAAGTGCTTACATTTGGGCTTCTCCAATAGCTTGCCAAGAAGAGGTGCTATCTCCAGCCCTGAACAGAACTGGCCAGCCTGGCCAAGACAGAGCTCTGCCCAGACCTTTCCAACACAGTGCAGACCTCCTGAATGAGCCAGGTATGCAGAACAAACCCTTAAGACAAGGCCTTGCTGACATTCCACTAACAGAAGCAAAGCACAAGGCAGACTCCACAAGAAGCAGGGGCATAAAAGATGATCACCTCTCACTTGGTTAAGTGGCTACTACCACTCCTAATAGGACACAAGTTCTAAGGGATGGAAGGTTCTGCTTCCTTATCCCATATCCACAGGGCTTAATGAGTGTGGAATGAATGAAGATCAGGCTGCCCACCGTGGTCAAGAATCCTTTTCCAAAATGCTCAGAATCAGAAGTATCTCAGATTGGATTTCTAAGTTTTTCAGGTTTTGGAATATAGTACATACATTTTACCAGGTGAGCTCTCTTAATCTGAGAATCCAAAATCTATATCCCTAGCCATTTTAAAAAATTATTTTAAATTTTGAAACAAGATCTTGCTAACATAGTTAAGTTGCCCAGGATGTTCTTGAAGTAACAATCCTCCTGCCTCAACTTTCCAGAATCCTGGGATTACAGACATGCACCGTGTTACCTGGCTTCAAACCCGCAACTTTCTGAGGGCCATCTGAGTTTCAAGTTTTTGGGTCAGAGACCTCAACCTGTATAACTGTAGACTAATGCCACCACTCGAACCTAGGACAGACACCCTGACCCCCAATTCTCCTCTATCCAGAATCCACTTATGTTTCTCCCACTTAATACAGCCAACAGATAACTTTGGGAAATACTTCCTAATTATACAGCACCACCGTCCTCTCTCCTTCCCTCATGTGCCCACCTGCAACCCCTAAACCACTGAGCACTACTTTATTACTTAGGCATACTTATGTCAAGACAAAGAATGGCACAGACATGAAGAGGAGACCAGCAGCTAAAAGTCACTTCACAGTATCAAGCCCCAAACTCCCCTCTGAATGCAGATCAGGAGCTCTTGACTGACCACAGAGGCTCTGTCACAAGACAGCTACCATGTGTCAGGTATGTGCTCACTCACTCCCACCAAGCACCACCCTGAGCACATGACATCCACCCCTTTGCCCATGTTCACAGAGCCCTGGGAAGTGCCTGCTGGTGTCTCATCCTAAGGAGGCTGAGCCAGAGCAAAAAGACCTGCTGTGAAGGAGAGCCAGGGTGGTGCTCTGGGTGTCCATCCCAGGGCCTGCATTCCCACATTGTCACATGCTGCTTCTCCCAACACCCAGACAGCTCACTCATTTAACTTATTTTTTCTGTTGTTTTAATTACCAATCATTATAACATATTATTCATTTTTTCTCAACTTTCATCACAAATAAATTGTAGATGACCTCCATTTAAATGGCATCTATGGGCTGGCCAGGAACATAAACAAAACTTTAAAAACTGTTTCTATAGAAAAGTTTGCTCAGGCCAAGCATGATGGCACATTCCTGTAATTCCAGGACTTGGGAGGCTGAGGCAGGACTGCCATGATTGCAACAAAGTAACCTCAAGGCCACCCTGGCCTACAGAGCAAGACCCTATATCTCAAGAAACAAAAAAGAAGGCCGGAGGGTTAGCTCAGTGGTTCCGGTGCCTGCCTGGCAAGCGCAAGGTCCTGAGTTCGATCCCCAGAAACCACATACAATGCTGGGCGTGGAGACTCACGCCCACCAGCCATCAATACCACATACCACAGTGCCAGGCGTGGTGGCTCACGCCTGTCATCCCAGCACTCGGGAGGCAGAGACAGGAGGATTGCTGAGTTCACGGCGGCTTGCCTGGGCACCATAGTGAGCTCAGGGCCAGCCTGAACTACAAAGCGAGACCCTGTCTCAAAAAGCAAAAAAAAAAAAAAAAAAAAAAAGTTTGCTCAAAGTTCCCAATGATCTTACATTAACTTCTGAAACAAACCTATTTTTGTCCTAGAAGTGGTGACAGCTCCAAAGATACTGTTCTAATTTCACAGTACATCCACCGAAGGCATCTATAAACTTCCCCAAAGCAGCTATATGCATCTTTCGCCCCTGCTGAAACCCTTCCTTCAGCACAGCCTGCAGCAGACTGAGACTGGTCATCACAACCCAGTCAGTCACCTGAACATGATGAGATGACCACTTCCACTTTGGGGCAAACAAATTCCAGTACTTTTGATTTTCTCTACAGATCATCTCTTGTAGTCATACATTTCTAGAATCCTTTTCTATATTCAGTCCAAACTCTGAGCCTTCCAGGCACAAGCCAGAGGGCACCCTTCACTACTGCGGAGGGCGGCCCGCCCTTGTCATTCTTTCAGTGCACCTGTCAGCATTTCCTGCACCAAGTGGCAGCCTATCGCAACCTCCTCCCAATTTCTACAAAGATTCTCTAAAAATCAAAACTTCTCCATTCCCTTGGCTGCATGAGAATGTGACTAACAAACCAGATTTCCCTACACATTTCGAACTGGTAGCTACAACTAAAAGAATTAAGTTCTGGGCTGCTCTCTCTGTTGAGGGATAAATGAGAAACAGGGAGTCCCTGAGATCTGAGGGGTCATGAGGACAGAAGCACACCAGATCCCACCCCCTTACCCACAGACAGGGGCACTTTAAAAGGAAGGAGGGGAAGTCTCTGCCCGGCGTGGACACTGCTGGGAATAGACACGCACCTTCTCACTCAGGTAACTCCATCATGGTACCTTTGAAGGAAGTTCCCAATCCACACTGGCCAGGCTAAGAAGCAAACCCATTTTCTCCGGTTGGACAAGGCCTACAGAGGACCTCCAGGGCAATGGCACTGGAAAATGGGGACCGGGTCACCAGGCCTAGGGAGTAACCACCCCGCAGGTACTTCCCCACTGGAGGAAGTGGAATCTGATGACCACCACTCGGACATAACACTTAATCCTGGAGGTGACTGTACTTGGGCCTGTTCACCAAATCCACAGGCCTCTGACCAGGTCGCTGGGGACAGAACACTCAGTCACCATTAGGACCGGGGGCCAGGCACTCAGTGAGAGGGAGGGTGCTTGTCAGGCCTGCTGGCCCTGAGGAGGCCATCTGCAGCTGCTCTTCCTCCATCTCCCTTTTAGCCATTTTACTGCTCATTAGCGGCAGTACCAGGAGGTGGGCTGGGGAAACATAAAGGAGCTGAAATTCAAACCAGTCCATTTTACTCTAGTTAGGTGCCTCCTATAAACCTAGGCAGGATTTTATCACAAGGAACTCCCCATACCCTGTTGGGGGAGTTCTATGCAGCCTGAGGGGTCAGAAACAGCAAAATCTCAGGAACCCAGGCATCAGGAGCTTGTGCTTCTAATTTTCATCCACTCTTGAACATACAAGAGATTTCTTATCTTTTCAGGGTTAAAAAGCACTTCAATCCTGAGCTGGCCTATCCAAGTCAAGGCTGAGACTCGGAGGGCGGGAGTGCTGGGGCTGCCCTGAGAACCCAAGCATACTCTTCTTGTCCCTCCAGAGTCCTCAGCACAAAGGCAAGTTCACAAAGGAAGTGAGCCTTGCCAGACTGTGCTAGCAAATTCCCATAAATACTTGGGTCGGGGTAGCACCGCTTATGTAAAATGCTTCCCCATTGAGAGATGCTGTTTTATTTACATTCTTCACAACCCATTCATAAAAAGGAGGCCCTTTAATGTAGGGGCTGTTCATATAATGCTCCATAAACTCGGCAGCTTCAGGCTGGCAGCCCGAGTTCAGCACAGGATACTTCTCAACTCCTAGACTTTTTTCCTTAAGGGTTTTCCTCCTCAGTGACTCACCTTATGATAGGACACTGAGGCCAGATGTTGTCAGGTCAAGGCCAAAAGGAGTTATGAACAGATATGAACAGACACACTGAATACATGAAGTCCTTTTAGATGTCTGGGGACAGAGGTGGGGAGGAATGAAAATAAATAATTTGCAAATCCCCACACAACTCCAATTCGAAGTATGCATGCTAGGAGTTTGAATCCCTTCCAGATCTACTGAACTTTCCTTTGTGGATGTCAAACACTCCCTACTTCATACCTTTAAATACCAGAGAAGGTGTGGAGTGCACTTTCTCTAATTCAAAGGGAAAAGAGAAAAAGAAGGCTTTTTCCGGTTTTTAATATGCAGTGTGGGTGAATAAACAGGAATTTTCTCTCCTGGATAGAAGTGTTCCAGGGGCTGCTGGCTCCAAAAGGCAAGCCTAATTTTGCTCAGGTAAAGGAACTCAGGCAATCCTCATGCAAAGAGGAAAGACTATGTTCTAAGACACACAGCCAAAACGTCATGAGCAGCTGAGAATGCCCAGGAGAGGCATTCTAAGATAGCTTTTCTCTTTCTACAGTAGACGAGAAGTAGTAGGGATTTTTTTAATTGACAAGGGAGAGGTCTGCATTGCCATGACAACTGTGAGGGGTGGCCTTCCCCTAGGAAGGGAAATGCTGGCCCATTAATCAAACTGGGGCACAAAAGGGAGGTCTGGGGTAAAGGGATGGACACAGAAGATGTTTCTCACTGTCTAGCCTCAGACCAGTCCCATCTCCCCCAACGTTGATGGAGAAGTTCTGGGAGAGCTAGGACCACAGCTTTCCTTCTGCTAGGTCCAGTGTGGGACAGATCACATTCCCCAATGTCACTGATACCCTCAAAAACACCTTCCACAAAATGAATCCTAAATTCTATCCACAGGCCAGACCCTAGATTATTGTTCTTTTCTAGTCTCAGAAACCATGTTTTCTCCCTCATTTACACCCAGTTTGAGAAGAGATAAAACATATGGATTCATTTAGCACAGACAAGGAAAATTGCATAAGAACATCAACAGAGACCAGGCTGGTGGGGCAGGAGGAAAACAGGATCGTAGTTTTCTTTCAATTTAGGTCTATGTGGTGTCGTGTGAACAGTTCACAGGACTGACTTCACCAGCAGTGATATCAGAAACGGCAACTAATTCCCTTGTTAGGACACCCAAGCATTCCGTGCTCATGTGCCTTTGACAGAAAAGGTCAGAGATACCCAAGAACTCCACAATGAGCCTTCAGGAAAAACCCAAAGAGAAGAGTCTGTTTCTCCTCCCACCCAGCTAGGCACCCAACTGCATTTATTCATTCAGCAAAAGCATGCAGGGATTGGGGGTATAACTAACCGGCAGGACACTTGCCTAGCACATGCAAAGCCCTGGGTTCAATCCCCAGCACCATAAAAAAACACCAGTGCAAGACAATGTGCACAGCATGGTTTGAAAATACGGGTGGATTCTTACACACACACGTTTAACACTCATATTGTCCTGTCTTTATCTGCAAAACCACTCAAGATACCATGTTTGAAAACTCCCAAGGGGCAGATGACTGGGCTGGCCTGGAGTAACCAGAGCAATAACAGCAGGACTACAGATAAGTGGGAGGGAAAAGGGGTGGGAGCAGGAGCAAAGGTACAGGGAGACAATGTGCAGGGCATGGCTGGGGAAGAGCCTCAAGGTCACTGTCTGGGGTCAGGCTGCTGGGAAGGGAAGCCACCACAGGTCTGAGGATAAGGGACATGCAGAAGGGGCGCTGTAGAGACAATGGCCCGGTAGTTGTGTACAGAGGAAGCAGGAGGGAAAAGGAGGCAGTGACAACACAGGCCTGACAAGACAGTGAGTAACAGAAAGGAAGAATGAGAGGGAGGGAGACATCCAAAGAGAGCCCATCTCCTATTCAGCTACCCAGAGCCAGCCCAACTGCACACTAGTCTGAACCACAGATCTCTGGGCAGGTTGGGCGCTCTGTCAATGAAGGAAATGTTATTTTGACAGCTTCCCTTCACATTCCATCAACCAGACCAGGTCACCCCTTTGACTGCCCTCAGAAGAAATCACATGTGGTGTAACCCCACAGAAAGCACAAAGGCTTTCCTCCTTCTCTGGATTTTAGACATACAATTAAGTTCCCTTAGAACAAACTTTTAAGCGTCCTTATGCAGGGATTGGGGGTATAACTAACCGGCAGGACACTTTGTTCCTTCCCACAAGCTGCAACACCACCAACTTCCTATGGGGAAGGGGTTCAAGGGTGGCTAGGCATTAACCAACTCCACACCCTAGCAACCCCTCTGGGACCACTGATAGGCAGCTTTGCCAGAGCGGTTTTACAGCCAACCACAGCTGAGAGCAGCAGCTTCTCACCTGCCCCGCTATGGTGCAACTTGAATTCAGATTCTCTAGAAAAGCACCCCTTAAACAGCCTGGGTTTCCCTGGTTTTGTGATCCTGGGTCTTCCTTCAGGCCTGGGCTCACATGAGGAGGCAAAGAGCCAGGAGTGGGTTTTACAACAGGTAAGCAACATTCAACTTAAGAGAGCTGATCATGGATGGGGTTAGAGTCACTTGTGGCTTAAACTAGTGGTTCCCACATGTGCTCCATGGTGGCCAAAGGCGGTGATGTCCTTCTGAGACATGTGGTCCTTCTGAGGCCCTTTTCTCCTTTTTGTGGAAGATGTGGTGGTAAGGAGGGTGGAGAGAAATGTTTCAGGTAGCACAAAGGAAAAGTATTTGGAAACGTTGTTTTATTTTATCGTTACATTTCTGCCTAGATTTATAAACTCATTTCCCTACCTGAGAGCTTCCTGGTAAAGGCAAAGTGCTAGGGGCAGTTGTGCAGGTATAGGGCTGTCTCTGGTCTCAATCAAACTAGTCTTCTGCACTCCTAAGGCCCACAATGGGTGACCTGAACACATCCAAATGGAGTTACACCTCTGCCTGTAGGTAAACTCAGCTTGCCAAAAACACCTCAAAGCCAGGCTCTAGAGCAGCTCACAGGGCTGTCGCCTCGGTAAGTCCAACAGCGCGGTTGCCACTGGCCAGAGAGCATAGTGTGCACACACCCCCACCCTGCCCCTCCGCCTTGGCCGAGTCGACCCCACTCTTCCCAGAGCCGCGAGGCAATCTGACCGGCTGGAGCAGAGAGCCAGTGCCGCAGCTCCTCCCGGCGGGCGCCCGGGCCCCGGCATTCTCGGACACAGTCTGGCCGCGTCGCCTACTCCTCGGGGTGGGTGCCCTGGACCTACTCCCCTCCCGGACGACACTACCTGCGCCCGCCTGGGTGCCGCCTTTGTCCGGCTCTTCACCGCCAAGCGGGCCCCTCGGGCCCGACCTGACCCAGCCCCCGGCCGAGGAGAAGCGGCGGGGCGAGGACGGCAGGACTAGGCCGAGACGAGAGCACGGGGTCCCGCTGTCACTTGGAGGCGGTCTGACAACTTCGACTCCCCCCGCCCTACCTCGGTCCCGGCAGCCGCCCCGCACGGTCCCCGCCGGGCCTCCCGCGGCCCACACTCGCTTTTCGTACCGGCCCCCTTCCGTCTTCGGCGCCTCCCTTCCTCACAGAACGATCGGATCAGGTCTACACTACCTCCAGCCTCGGGCGGCCCCCATCCCGCCCCCCCCCCAAGAAGGAGAGGTCAGCTCCCAGCTCAGGAGGGCGCCCCCAACCCGGGCGGGCGATCCCGCGGCGCCCGCCCCGGCCGCGGCCCCTTGCCTCGGGGACTGCGATGGGGGAGGGGGCGCGGCAGGGACCTCGCCGCCCGCGCACTCGGGAAGCCGGCTCCGTGGCGGCTAGGAAACGACCCGAGTCCTCCCGCCCTCTGCAGCCCGGGACGCCCGCGCCGCCGTCGCCGGCCGAGCTGCCACCGTGCGGCCGCCACCCACCCCGCCCCCGGCCTGCAAGGCGGGCAACCCCCGGGGGCTGTCACCTCGACGCGCGCCGCGCTCCCCGATGGCGGGACCGTGGCGCTGGACCCCGGAGAGGAAGGCGGCTGGGCGGGCGAGCGGCCGCACCTGCTCCGCGTCGTCCGTCCGTCCCTTCCCGGGCTGGCGGGGGCGGCGGCGCGCTCGGTGGGGCGCGCTGACGGGCGGCGGGTCCTCTCCCCTTCGCTTGTCCACCTACCTCGCTCGCTCGCTCGCTCCCGCCCGCTCGCCCCTTCCCCCTCCTCGATCCCGGACCCTACCTCACCGGGACGGGGGTCGCGGACGGCGCGGCTCTGGGCGCCCGCAGGCCCCGGCCAGGCTGGAATCCGGCGGCTGGAACCCCCCGGGGGCGCTCAATTCCCGGGCTCCACGCTGCTGCGTCAGCGCCTCCTCCTGGGGGCCGGGGCCGGGCGGGCGGAGCTGGGGCCGGAGCCGGGCGGGGCCGTCGGGGGGGCGGGCACGCCTGGCCGGGGCGGGCGGCCGGTGGAGGCCGGACGGGCGGGGCAGGCAGCCGGACGGGCGGGCGGCGGGGGCCGGGCTCCGGGATCCGCTACGCCGCTCGCGGTTCCCCCACAAACTCCCCGAGAGCGGAGCCTCCGCCGCCCTCCTTCCTGCTTCCTCGTCCCCAGCCAATCGCGGCGCGCCCCTCGGCCAGCTCCGCCAATCAGCCGCCCCGCCCTGCGCTGGCCCCGCCAGCCAATCCGCCCTCGGCTCCCCCTCCCAGTCTCCGACCAATCAGAGCCGCGGGTCGGTCGTCCCAACGCAGGGGGCAGCACGAGGCGGCCGGGGGAGGCGGTGCGCGGAGTGGTGGGGCCTGGGGGAGGGGTACAGTGCCAAGGGTGGTGGCGGGAGGTGATTCTGTTTGCCGGCTTCTTGGATTTTTTTCCACCGTCTCCCGGGCCCGTATCCCATGGTGACCCGACCTGAAACCCCGATCCCCCGGCTGCAGCCCCCACTCCAAGAAATCGCACCTCGCCCCCGCCCTGACCATCACCTCTCTACATCCCTCTTTCCCCTACCCTTCACTCCAGCGCCTTGCTGAAGGAAACTGCTGGCCAGGGGACATCCCGCCCTCACCGGAGGCTATTGCCCCTAGGGCAAAGCTTCGGGAAAACCGGCCGAAAATCAGGCGAGAACAAACCCCCTTTCCTGCAGAAAGGGCCCCAGACTCGAGCGAAAGGGCCCCCACTGCTGAGAAACCCCTCCTGCCCTTGCCTCATCTTTCCGACTTCCCTGCCTGCCACGTCTCCTTTCCTTTCAAGCAAGGTCGGTCCTAGCTCGGTAGTCCTACACCCGCATCTCTTTTTTCCTCCTTCTGCCCTTCGCCCACTGCCCCCACCCTAGCTCCTAGTTCACCCTCTTCAGAAGCCGAGTCTGGAACCCTCACCCATTTCCAGCTGACAGCAGAGCCCAGGCTGAGAGTCCTCGACACCCACACACCCTCTTCCACCACCGCGGGGAACCTCAGAGCTCTCCGGGGGAGGGGAAAGAGAGGGCGGCCTGACAGGCGCGGCTGGGCTCCCTCCTTCGCGTCCCCAAGCCAGGGACCAAGTAGAGACACTCACCTGGCTTTCCCTATTCTCTGACGGCTGTAGCTCTGCCTCACACCCACAGACGTGCCTTTCCAAGCCCGAGCACGCTCGCGGGGTCAGCAGGGTGGGTGGGCACCGCAGGCTCAGGTCACGCAGAAGCGTGGGAGGTCCCTGCGAGGTGCGGAAGGGGCTGTGTCCTGGGCTCCTCGGAGCGCATGAGCCTGCGCAGGACTTCACTGCCACAAGCACAGGATGTGCACACAGTAGGTTCCTAAGAAATGCTGAGTCCACCTCGGAACAAAGCCTCATTCGCAATTCAGGCGGGGGAGGGGAGCTTGGGAGGTGAAAGGACCGGCTGCGAAGGGTAGTGTCAAGTCACCCCGCGTCGGGAGCAGCCGGGAGGGGCTGGGCCCAGGAACGCCTTGGGCACAGAGGAGTTCCCAGAGTGCTGAGATGCCGGGGCAAGCAGGGCGAACCCGGCCTCAGTGTGACAGAGGGGCTTCTGCCTCCTACAGTGCCCAGCCTTACCCAGACTTGGCAATCTGGCACTAACCCAGGCAGCCTTTTAGAATCAGGGCAGCCAGCTACTATGGCTGGGAAGGAACACCCCCGAGACAGCGCCCCTTCTGCCTCAGAAAGGTCAACAGGGGCCCAACCTGTCTTGGCTTTTTGGGATGATATTTAAAGGAAGGGGGTACGAAGAACTGTGGTGTGGAAGCCTTTAAAGGGCCAAGTTCCCACGACAACTGCCTGTCCTTCCATGTCCCAGCCTGGAGCAAAGCAAGATCCCCCAAATTTATAAAACTAGGACATTAAAAGATTTCTCCCTTCCCTGAGCCTCTCAGACAGATTCCTGGCCGTAGTTCCACTCCTTCAGCATACATGAGGGAGATGGCACTATTCCCCACCTCACAGAATCCCCCACCCTGTCCCAGTCTGTCTGTGCCTCTCATCAGAGATGGGTGGTGGAAGGTAATGCCAGTGGTGGCCACTGGAACTGAGCTATGCCACAGCTGAAGCAGAAAAGGGCACAGGGCTCCTGTCAGCAGCCCAGCTTCAACCTTGGCAGCTGCTTCATCTGGTGATAGACCAGGATCGAGGCTGACAAGGTCAGAAGAGAGATGTACCTGGTCGTGGGGAAGTCCGAAGGGGCAGGCATTCACACTTGGCCTGGGAAGTGACAGGCTGCTGGAGTGGATGCCCCCTGTGGTCCACTGGTCTCCAGTGGTCCTGGGGTGGGGAGAAGAGAGCATTCTTATCTGGGGCCTGGGTGGGAAGAAGTCGGGGATCCTGACTGAGAGGAGGCAGAGCCCACTGTAGCTACTCAGCCTGCCCAGCCTGCTTGGCAGCCGTGGAGCACTGCTGCAGAGCCTCCCATGTGGGTGGCTGTCTCCTTTGCCCCAGGAGGCTCTGGCTCAGTGGGCCGTGCTTTGGGGAAGGTGCTTGGTGTTCCTTCTATGCTGCCCACTGGTCTCCCCCTGCCTTCCCAATGGTCGAAGCTGGTCAGCAAGTCAGTGAGAAGTTGGGAACACAGCCTGCCTCTTCCCTGAGGGGGCCTCTCCTGTCCTTCACTTCATTTCCAGGGGGCTCTGCACCTAGGCCTCTCGCCTTCCACACCTGGGAAGGGCTCCACCTCTTTCTGCTCCCCTCAGCTCCTCCAGGGGGTTGAGACTGCCCCTGCTCTGGCAGCCATGCTGGGGTGGGCCCATCAGGTCTCCTCCCCCTGGTGGTCCAGCAGCCAGGAGATTCCCTCACTGAAAGCATTTGCCACTTGGGTGGGGGGAGTGGGTCGGATCCATTAGGTCTCCGGGGCCACCCCCACAGTGCATCCAGGCAGGGGTTCTCTCCACCTAAGCACCCCCTTTAGGAAGGGTTAACCGCCTCGGAGGAGAGGATGGCGGGAGATGCGGGGAGGAAAACATCCAGGACCAGGGAATTCGCTGCACACCCCTCCCCCACGGCGCACCGCCAGACCGACAGCCAGGACAGACTGGCTGCTCCGTCATTCCCAGTACAGCCTTAAGGCACCTCCCCCCATGCCCGCCGCAGTCCCTGCAGACCGCGTGCCCTCTTATCCAGCCACCTGGCACCGGGCAGAGCACCCCAGCGGGCAGCGCAGTCCCTGCGGTGGTAGCAGGAACCACCTTCTCTTCCTTTCAGTCAATGCCCAGGTCCTGCTTTTTTTTCCTAGGAATGGGCAGGCTCCCACCCCACACCACCCCCAGAACCTCAAATCTAGGTCCCAAGAACTCTGCTCACTGGACAAGGAAAAGGGCATGGTGCTCCCGGGAGGAACACTAGGGCTCAGAATTCAACAGTTGAATTTGGCTACAGCACTTGCCCCCTCCCCCATCATAGGAAGCCCCCGAGGTGGGGGAATAAAGAAAGCTGTACTTTTATAGTCCTTTTGCCATGACCCACTCTCTTAAAGGGATCGAACACCCCTCCTTAAAGGGATCTCTAGAAATTATTTGCCCCCAGGCAAAACCAAGTACTGCTGGAGCACCTTCTCTATGTGGGGAAGCAGAAGTGCACCCCTTGCGACTGAATAGAGGGGCAAGGTCCCAGAAGCCAGCTATTGAGTGCCCAGGAAAGAACAGACCTCTCTCCCCCCTAGGGTTGCCCACTGCCTCAGCCTGGGGCTAGGAGACCAAGGTGAGGTAGGGGTCTTTGTGAGAGATCTGCTTTCCAAGAGAAGCTGCAAGGGGTGGCATGTCCTCAGACTTCGGGGACCACGTGCCGTGGTGCTGTGTCCAAAACCCCCATCTGTCCAGCGCCAACCCAAGATTGCTGGCCAGGGGAAATCTGCAGGCTGCCTCTCCCAGCAAAGGCTGTTTCTGCATTCTCCTTCCCTCTCTGTGCCGCCCGCCGACTCGTGCCCTCTGTAGGGCCCCAGGCCTTCCCCTTGGGGTGCATTCTCTACCCTTCACCTAAGTGGCCGACCTTACAGCCCCAACAACTGCTAAGTACACCCCATTTCAGGTTCCTTCTTGCCCTAGTCGGCGTGTCCCTGGGGTCCCTCTCACCCGCCCAGCTGCGAGCACAACACACGCGCGCACACACACACACACACACACACACACACACCCGCGCGCGCGCCCGCGCCAAGAGTGGGGGATGGGCACACCTCGACTCCCAAGAGCCCCGTAGAGCCTCGTCCTCCCCGCCGCCTACTGGGCACCTAGTCTCACCCTGGCCTTGGGGCGGTAGGACTCGGAAGGGTGGGTGTGGACTGCAGGGAGGGGTCCGAGGGCGCACCGGCCAGGAGGGGCACGGTGGAGCCACCCCATCTGCTCCCCGCCTCTTCGAGGAGGTGGGGTACGCGGAGGGGGGGCTGCCGGGTCCCCGCCCTGCCGCTCCCGGGAGGAGCGACTCCCTCAGGACTAGAGCGGAGCCCTCCCCGGCAGCCGCAGCAGCCTCCGGCGGAGGTCAGGCTCCGCCCCTTCTCGGAGGGAGAGAGCGGAGGGTTGTTTGTTGTTGGGGTGTGAGAGGGAGAAGGTTTGCGATCACCTGGCTAGGTGGGCGCGACTCGAGAGCCTTGCGCTGCGGTGGCCAGTGCCGCAGACGCCGTGGGGAGGGCTGAGGGCGGCCTCTCGGCCCCGCAGAGTTCTCGGGGCGCCCCGTCCCTACCTGGCCAGATGGTTACCCCGGGAGCCGGGCTTCCTACTTTCAGGCCGCTTTCAGTCGGGACTAGCGTGTGGTGTGGGCAGAGGGACAAGGAGATGGAAAACAGGGCGATAACTTTGGGACAGCACCCCCGAAAAAGCTGGGGGGTCTGCCTAGGGCCGCGGGTGGGGCGGGCGCTCGGGAAGGAGTCTGAGCTACCCAGACCCCAGGAGGAGCAGGCGCTCTCGGGGAGGGAACATGGGTACCCTCGGGCGGGGATCTTGGGGCTTCCCCGCGTGTACCGGCTGAAGCCGAGGCGTGAAGACCTCACCCAGCAAAACCGGGTGAGGCTGGAGATGCGGCCGAGAGGTCCTGGGCTTCCTGAGCCTCCTGAGACCTGCCGAGGAGCTCTGCGGCGAGCCACTGGGACGCTGGAGCACTTGGAAGGAAACTCCTAGTCTGAGATCCACAAGGCCAGATCTGGAGAGCAGTGGAATGCGTCAGCTTGAGTACCTGGGAATTGGGGGTATCGTCCCTCAGTTTATGCCCCCGGTCTGGAGCCCATCCTCCTCGGTGGGAGTAGGGAAGGAAGGACCCCCAACCTGGGGAAGAAAGGCCTCGCCTGGTCAGCCCTGCACCCAGCCCCAGCAGCACCTGTCATACTGATGGGCTGGAGAAGCCCTGCAGCTCCAGCCTCCGGCTGAAACAGACAGGAACCCCTGCCCGACCCAAATCCGTGCTTCCCGAAGCAGCGGGAAGACCTGGGAACCGAGGAGATCAGCAGCATCACCCCCGCATTCTGCCCCCACTCCCGCACTCCACTGGAGAATAGAGCTCTAGGAATGGACGTTGCCCATTAACATTCCCTCCACGTAGAGGTGAGTCGCTGGGGGGGGGGGTGTTAGTTATTCATGGCCCAACCCCGGCTGGTATTCACAATGACTGTTGCCATTTCACAGATTAGAAAAGCGTGGTTTAAGAGCATTTCACATCTATTCCTGATCAGTGAGGGAGCTTACCCCTGGCACGCCTGACCCCATGTCAAAACTGGAAATCCAGTTGCATTGTCTCACTCACCCCAGCCCACAGTGTTGACTTCTCAAGCGTGGAGGCCTTGAGCTGGGTTCCCATTGGCCTTCCCACTCCAAGGGCAGTGGGGGCTGCCTGGTAGGTGGGAAGCCTCAGGCTGTGTCCCTGCTCCTTGCAGGGAGTCTTCCCACAACACCTGGAAGGGGCAGATTCCCTAGGACTTTTCTTTGGGGGTCTCTAGCCCAGGTCCTATCCATCCATCTTTGTTCCCAAAGCTCCCCAGGCTCTCTGCCTTGGGAATCAGCATCCTCAGAATGAAGCCTGACTTCCCAGAAAGGTCTCAAAGCTCAGGTCTAACTTGTCCAATGCTGCCGAGCTCTGGGAGCACCCCACTGTCTCCTGCTTCTCCCTTCCTGGCCATCTGCTCCTTTGTCGAGCCACTGTACAGGACTGTAAGCCCCGGAGGGCAGGACTCTGGCTTCCACGTCCTTTGTTGTTTCCTGTGAGCCTACTACTGTCTTGGCCCTGAGGACAGATGCTACTCCAGGTCCCTTGGAACCTAGTGCTGTGACACACAACCCTCCACCTCTCTCCTGCCACAGACCCATTCAGAGGTCTCCAATCAGTAGCCTCAGAACAGACTTCAGTAGGCAGGCACGTTCTGTTTGGCCCTCACAGGACATTCAAAAAGGACTAAGATGGGCCGGAGATTTAGCTCAACGGTTCTGGCGCCTGCCTCACTAGCGCAGGATCCTCAGATTCCTGGTTAACCACATACAATGGTGGGTGTGGTGACTCATGCCCGCCAGCAATCAGTACCACATACCACAGTGCCTGGTGTGGTGGCTCACACCTGTGATCCCAGCACTCAGGAGGCAGAGGCAGGAGGATTGCTGAGTTCGAGGCTTGCCTGGGCTACATAGTGAGCTCAGGGCGAGCCTGAACTACAAAGCAAGACCCTGTCTCAAAAAAAGAAAAGAAAAAGAAAAAAAAAGGACTAAGACTAGGAGCAAGTGCTGAAGTTTTTGGAGATTTAAAATAAAAATCCAGTTGGGGATGGTAGTGCATGCCTGTAATCCCAGCACTATGGAGGCTGAGAGTTTGAGGCTGGCCTGAGGTACCTAGTGAATTCTAGGTCGGACTGGATTGTGTAGCAAGGCCCTGTCTCAAAAAGAGAGTTCCAGTTTCTTCTGGACACTCAGCAGGTCTGTTATGGTCAGCTCACATTCCTCTTGCAGTGATGGGATGGTGCCCAGCAGGAATGCCATCTCTATGGTACAGGCATGCTCCAGCTTGCTGTGGTCCCCCTGTCCCCACTTGATACACTTAGAGCTGCCTGAGCAATGAAGCTGGGGTTCTGGATCCTCACCCTGTGTTGTGGCCACAGGATCACAGCTGGATCTACTTGGAGAGGCTTATGGCGGTCTCATGCCCATCTCTAAAATACCTCATGATTGCCCCAGGGGCAGACAATTAGCACATTTCTTCCTAGATGCACAGGACAGGCTGGAGATGAAAAGGAAAGTAAAACAAGATACAGTTGTGGGTTATTCTAAATGATCAGAACATGGTACACAGCCAGGCAAATAGTAGAAGCCTAAAAATGTTGGGTGAGCTGATGAGTGAATGACTGGTAAAATAAGCTGTGCAGTGAACACGTGGAGAGGGGAGATCCATTCCAAGAAGCATGTGACGTCTGTGATGGGCTGCGCATGGGCAGCTCAGGACCCCACCTTCCTCAGGGTCAGGTCCTTGATTATCCCATCTTTTGCTGCTCAGAAACCATGGCGGAGTATGTGAAGTGGGACTTCTGGCCTGTGAAACTGGAACTCTTGTGGCCTGGTATGTCCAGACCTGTGGTCCCTGGATGTTGAAGAAATCAGATCTGGAATGGGCAGTGTTGCGGGAGGGAGTCCCGGAAGTTGGGGCTCTCACAGAGGCAAGGACAGGCTTTTGCAGCAGGCAGACATCATGGCAGAAGCCACAGTAGAGCAAAGCTCCTTAGTTATGGCGACCAGGAAGCCGAGAGTGCCAGAGCGAAAGGGCCAGGGACCACCAAGACTCAAAGGCCACACCTCTGTCCCACTGGCAGAAGAGAACTCCTACCAATGCCCAGGGCCAGGCAGGTTGAAAACCCATCCTGATTGCCACATCCCAGCCCCTGCGCCTTTCTATTCCAACACATACTGTCCTCACTGACTCTGGTGGTTATATTCCCAAACTTACAAACAAGTGAGTCCGAACGGTCTGGGTGTCTGCTCCAGATCACACAGCCTTGGAGTGGTTCCAGAACCTTTGCTTTTTTGATATGACATTTAGCATAAAGGTTAACCACAGGTTTCACCCTTTGTTGGTCTAAAACCTTTATTCTTTTTACATTTCACACAGTGTAGCAGTTAAAAGTCCAAGTTCTGAAGCCAGATTTCTGGAGCAGGATTCCTGGCTCTTCAGCTTCTTCAAATGTTTACTTAGAAGAGTCCCTAACCATAGCCAAGTGCCCCACGGTATTAGCCATCGCAAGTCTCCTTCCTTGCATCTGAGTCCATCCCTGCCTGCAGCCCACCCACTTCCCTGGAGCCCATTCCTGTAATCCCTCTGTGTGCACCCTGCTCCCATTCCCATTCAGCCCGACCAGCTCCTTGGTACCTGCCACTGTCTTCTGTCTGCCAGACTGCAGCATGCCACACCCCGGCCTGGGGGCAGGCTGGGAGCTTCTTTTGACTCATGGCACCAGCCCTTTCTCTGCAACCTCGAAGTTGACTCCCTGCCTCAGACACCTTCTGCTTTGGGGGAGATTCTCAGTGTACCCCCTAGCCACATTCCCCAAAGCAAGGTGACACCATATCCTATCAGCTTCTTGCCAAGCCACTATCTTTTAATCCCCCAAACCCAGAACCATCTCTCCTCAATTTCTGTGAATCTGCAGGGACAGCCAGGACCAGCCTTTCTAGCAGAGCCCACAGGCTAGGCCACAAGGATGGTGGCTCTCTTCAGGCGCCAAGGGCCCTGGCTGGTCATGCAGACAGCATCATTTCTTTTTGTTGTTGTTTTGAGTTGTTTGCTATTCCAGGGATCAAACCCCAGGCCTTGCATTTGCAAGGCTGGCTGCAGTACCACTGAGCTAAATCTCTAGCTTGTCAGTATCATTTCTAATCCTGGGAAGCTTCAGCATGGACTACTATGACAGTGCTCATATTTGGTACTTGATGCCTTTTGATGCAAAATTTTGTGGCACTAATCATTTGTTGGGTACTTGATACACAAGCTAGAACATGTCGTGTCACTTGCCTCCTGACTCCGTAACCCTCTCCTGCAAAACAATTGGGTACTCGTCATTTTGGGTACTCGTCACAACCCCTGGCAATTAATGATGAGTGTGAAAGTTCCACTGTACATGACCCAGGCAAGATTGGGCCAGATAGATGAGTAGGACATAGATACAAGCATAGACTTAAATACAAGATCTGACCAACATGCTTCCTGACTTGTATTATTCTATTATTTTTAAATGTATTTGTAAGAGGCAAGGATTTAGCTCAGTGGTACCATGCCTGCTTCAAAAGCACAAGGTCCTGAGTTAGATCCCCAGTGCTGCAAAAAAAAAAAAAAAAAAAAA
>PVIC010008351.1:0-48423 GCA_004025085.1 Thryonomys swinderianus | reverse complement strand
GACACGCCCACCAACAATCAACACCGCATACCACAGTGCCGGACGTGGTGGCTCACGCCTGTAATCCCAGCACTCGGGAGGCAGAGACAGGAGGATTGCTGAGTTTGCGGTGGCTTGCCTCTGTGCACCATAATGAGCTCAGGGTCAGCCTGAACTACAAAGCGAGACCCTGTCACAAAAAAAAAAAAAAAAAATTCTTGCCTTTATTTGGTTTATGTTCATTGTGAGTGATAAAAACAGATTAAATGTGGGGATAGGTGAAGGATACTGAAGACCTAGAAAATGACATATGCTTGGAATGGCATGACTCTTGCTTGAAGAGAAAAGAATAAGGGTAATTCAAACAAAGTGAAAGTTGAAGGAGACTTGAGGCGTGCAGAACCCATATTATAACTAACTGAGTTTTTAACTTACTGATATGCACTAGAATTCCTCCATGTATTGGCATGGCTCCATATGTTTTGTCAAGATTTGACAATTATTAATAAAGCTGCTGTAACATTCACGTGCAAGTTTTTGTGTAGACGAAAAGTTGACTCATCTCGTAAATACCAATAAGTGTGATTGTTGGATCATGTGATAAGAATTCGTTTAGTTTTGTAACAAACTGCCCAATTACTCCTCCATAGTGGCTGTATCATTTTGCATTCACTCTAGCAATTAGAGTGAAGACAGTGAGACAGTTCCTTTTGTTTTACATCCTTCCCAACATTTGGTGTTTTTAGTATTTTGTTTTACCCATCTTATTAGGTACCTACTAATATCTCATTATTTTAACTTATGCTTTCCTAATGACATACTATGTTAGGCATCCCTTCATATCCATATTTGGCATCTCTGTATCTATTTTAGTAATATGTTTATTCACATATTTTTCCCACTTGTTAACTGGTTTGTTTTCTTACTGATGAATTTTAGTTCTTTATGTGCTTCTAATATATAACCTTAATACACATATCCTTGTCAGATACACATTTGAACACATCTCACTTTTACATTCTCTTCAACATCTTATAAAAGTTTTACATTTTAAATAAGTCCAATTTATCAATTTTTATGTCATGGATTATGCTTTTGGTATTTAATTTAAAAACTCTTTGCAAACCTGAGCCCACCTAGATTTTCTGCTATATTACCTTCTAGAAGTTTAACCGATTTGTTTTTTATATTTAGGACCATGATCCCTTTTAAGTTTTGTGGTAGGTATAATATCAGGGTATAAATTTTATTTTCTTGCATATGGAAACCTCATTGTTCTAGCACCACTAATCAGAAAGATGATCCTTTTTCCACTGAGCAGTCCTCACTGTTCTGTCCAGGTGAATTGCCTCTTCCTATGTGGACCTATTTCTGGGCTTTCTATTCTGATCCACTTATCTTCGTCTATACTTTTTCTAACATCACACAACATTACTAGCTTTACATTAAGTACTGAACCTGGGTAGTGTTAAAACTCCAAATTTTCCTTCAATATTGTGCTAGATTTTAGGAGCTTTTGCTTCTTCATATAAATTTTGGAATTGTTTTGCCAAAATCCACAGAGTAAATTGCTGCACTTTTGATTTGGTCTGTGTTGACTATGTAGATCTAATTGGGAAGAACTGACATCTGGAAAGTACTGAGTTTTCCCATGAGTGTGGACTCTTTATTTATATCACTTTTGATTTCTTTCATCAGAGTTTTGTAATTTTTCTTACATAGATTTCGTATGTATTTCCTAGGTTTTTCTGCTGAAGTCTTTCATATTTTAAGTGATAATATAAATGGTGTTGTTTTTAGAGTTTCAGATTCCAATTGTTCATTGTAATGCATAGGAAATCTATCAACTTTTGTATATTAATCTTGTATCCTGGCACCTTGCTATAATTGCTTATTTGTTCCAGATTTTGTTGTTGATATTTTGTCAGTTTCTACACAGACCATTTTGAGAACAAAGCCAGGTTTATCTCATTTAATCCCAATATATATATAGATTTTATTTATTATCTAAGACATCCAATATGATGTTGGATTGGAGTGATGAGAAAGCATGCTGGATATCTTAAACGTTTCTTTTGCCAGCTGGCACAACATTAAGCCTTGTCAGTAGAGGGCAGTGTAAGTATATGGCAAGGTGGTCTCGAGGCGATTCACTTTTTTTTTTAAATTGAATTCTTTATTGGTACAATTTATATACATCTCAAAATCACATATAACATTGGGGAATTTGTACCAGTATATGACACAAGTTAATTCTCATTTTTACCCATATCCCTACCCCCTTTTTACTGTTCTCATGATAGTGCTGCTAGTGGTTTAGGAAGAGGGACCCAGTGGTACTCACAGTCCAGGATATTTCTCTAGCACTCTAGTGGGTTGGGTCTTGTTTACCAGCCTGTGAACTAGCTCTGCTTATGACACTGCCCTCCTGTACTAACCGGTGGCCTATAGTCAAACCTTCAATGGAACAAAATCTCCATCTTGGATAATGTCCCTCAGTTCTAGAGGGAATATCTGCCCCATAGATTTGCTATGACTGTATTTCTTAGAGCTTCCTTTTGTTGCTTTCCTAGTTAATTTTTACTGATTAACAGTCTTTTCATATTGCATTTTGTGTTTGAACTTAGTGGTTTGTTTTTTATGACTCTGCTTTTTAAATATCTTCCTAAACCATGGGTAGATTTTGTCCCACCTAGACTTTATGACTGAATTTGAGGGGAAGAATAAGGGAAAAGGAGATGTAGCCATGCTGCCAGGCACAGATGGCTCTGTTGGGAAGTTAGGTGTCTTGACTGGCCAGGGTAGGTGAGATGCGGGCAAGCCTAACTGGCATCTAGAGTGAGTGGGACATGGCATTCTTAAAACGACTTCCCTGAGGACTCCATTCCAGTCATGAGACCAGGACAGAAAGCTCATTGCACTGCTTGAGATATGTTGGCTTACAAATACTCAAGGAGAAAGAGCCTTCCTGATCACTGTCCTAAGGAAAATGGGTCAGATGAATGAGTCTAGGTCGGCTTGGAGCCTCTGGATAAATCCTGAAAAGCATCCCAGAAATCTATGAAATCCATCTGCTCTGGCCCTTAAGTCCTTGGTGCCTTGATAGCCACAAAAAGAGAAGCTCCACAGCGCTGAACGGTTTTATCTTCCTGCTGATGAAACACACTATAGCTATTTATATGATATTGCTTATCCATAACAAAATATAATGCATTAAGAAATGGCTTATCTAAACTATACACATTGAATTTTCATATAAATAATTTGCATTATGAATTTGTTTTCCCCGGAGTGTGCTCCCTCTTGTCCCTGGGGATGAGGAGGAGCAAAGCTTTGTGTGGCGCTGCCTTGCTCCTGCTGGCAGCGGCACAGGTGCAGAGCTGTGGGGATGATGAATCAGACGCCAATTGCATCACTGCCGCCTGTGCTCGGCTTGGATTGCCGTCAGCAGAGGAAATGGAATTCATTAGTTTTCTTTCAGGGCACATGCAAACAAATGGGTTTCAAAGAATGTATAATGGCAACAAGGAGAAATGGGCAAGCCCAGCCTTCTCGTTTCCCTGAGCAGCTCTGGCAACAGATGAGCTGATGAGCATTTGGAAGCACTATCTTCGTCAGTAGATATTTGAGAAGCCAGTATCATGGTAGCAGAATGCTCTGTTGATAAATGATCACATTTTTTATTCTCTCCAAGGACTACTGAGAAAATAATATTGATTTGTTATAGAATCCAGAATGCTGTAAATGCTCACCGGAAATATTACCAAATACTCATATAACAATTTAAAAGACATCCAATAAGAATGTGTGAAAATCACTTTCCAGATGTATGTGATGAGTTATCTAGTGTGATGAGCTCAGTGCCTCTGTTTTGCTACTTTTCTTTTGGCCTTGCTTGTGTCAATGGCATGTGACAAGTGTGAGCCTCTTGTGTAATGACAGGACACTACATTTGGGGAAGAATGCAGGCTCTTTAAAAACTGAATTTTGCCTGTAATCCCAGCACTCGGGGGCAGAGGCAGGAGGATTGCTATGAGTTTGAGGCTTAACTGGGCTACATAGTGAGCTCAGGGCCAGCCTGAACTACAAAGAGAGACCCTGTCTGAAAAAAACAAAAAGCAAAAAACATGAATTTCCCAGGAGCTCTTGAGATACATGGGGACTAGAAGCAAGCCTGAGTCACACTGTAGCTTTGTATTTCCAAAACTAGATTGATTTTGAAGATTTTGGTCAGAGTTATGTGATGGGATTCAGTGATCTGTTTTTCACAAGTGTCCAAATTTTCAACTTGATTCTCCCCACTTGGAAAACATCATTCTTGTGTATACATTCAACAGTGAAATTTATTTTAAATTTCAGTATATTCTAACATACTTAGATTTCTTTTATTCAGCCAGATTTAAGATGTCACCACTCATCTACATAAATATGAATGTATATGTGTATAGATGTATATATTTGTACATGTACTTGGAAGTACAAGTCTCAGAATTTGGGAAAAAAATACAAAAAAATTTAAATCCCTAAACTCCCTGTATTGAATTAAGCAATTGAAAGGCAAACCCCTGACTTTTCCTTACCAATTATGCTTCTTGGGTTGATAGATTGGTAGGGAATTTATGTATTCACATTCTCTTGCTCCTTCCTAATCTATACATCTTTGTTTTACCCCTTTACAACATAACATTTATTCCATTTAAATTACAAAAATAATTCATGCTCATTGCCAAAAATCTCGAAGAAAAAAATAAGACAAATATCTATAATTTTGCCACCCAGAGATAACCTTTTATATATTTTCTAAAGATGCAGAGATAAGTGATCTCAAGGCTGGTAATTACAATGTATCAAAATTGCTTAGTGAAAAAGTAACTGTAAGTTAAAAAGGTAATGTTAAATGTAACATACAGAGGCTAGAAATTCACTTTATATATTCAATTTAAATTCACTATGTGTTACCCCATTTCCATATTTTAAGAAATAGGAGTATATCTAACTGCCCTTAGACTTCTTAAAAAGCCACATTCTTAAAAATTTTAAATACTGTCCTTTCTTTTAAAGTTGTCATGCCTTAGATATATAATATTTTTAAGCAATTTATAGCTTTAAACATTAAATACTCATTTTAACTTTTCTCATTCCTACATTTCTTTACACTATGTGAATGTGTAAGCATTTTTAAATTGACTTTACTAGTACATTTTATACATACATTATGATCACATTAAATACAGAATTTGTACTGTACATGACACATCTTGATTCTCCTCTTTTCCCCTTTCCCCTGTACTCCCTACAATGCCCACAACCCTTTATTGAAGCTTAGTTTCCTTTTTTATTTTTTATTATTAAATCTTTTCTTTCCCTTCTTTACTTTCCCCTACCTGCCCTTTCCCTTTTGCACCTTTTCTTATTTCACATTACCTAGCATACATTTTGGCATTCATTTATAACTTCAGTTTTTCGTACTGGAGAAAAGATATGGTATTTACACGTCTGTATCCTATTTATTTCATTTATGAATATGTCCTCAAGGTACATCTGAGCATAAATGACTCAAACATATCATTCTTTATGGCTAAGTAATATTCCATTTTATTTTTAAAAACCCCACATCTTCTTTATCCAGTGTCTTGTTGATGGGCATGTGGGCTGTTTGTAAGATTTACCTATCACAACCTGAGATGCTATAAACATGGGTACACACGTGTCACTATGATATTCTTTTAAATCTTTTGTGTATAGATACATAGCAGGGCAATAGTAGGGTCAAATGGGACCTCTAATCCTAGTTGTTTGAAGAATCTCCACATTGATCTCCATAGTGGTTGCACCAGTCTACATTCTCACCAGCAGTGGAGGATTCTTTTCTCCTCATGACCTTGCCAGCATTTGTCGTTGGTTAATTTCATGATAGCAGACATTCTTTGTGGAGTGAAATGGAATCTCATTATTGTTCTTCATCAGTGTCTCTGCTATAACTAGCAATGCTGAACATTTCTTCCTGTGTTTCTTTGCTGCCTTTACACCTTCATCTGAAAAGTGTCTTTGATTTCAGATGTTCATTTTTGAATTAGGTCTTTAAATTTGGGGGGACTAATTTTTGAAGTTCTTTATATACTCTAGATAGTAGTCCTTTGAGAAAAAGCTGGTAAAAATTCTTTCACATAATGAAGGTTGTCTTTTTGTTCTGTTGGTAATTTCTCTTACTGTGTAAAAGCTTTTTAGTAAGATAAGATTCCAGTTGTTGATTCTTTCTGCTAGTTCTTGTGCTGCTGAGGTTTTCTTCATAAAGCCTTTCCCTATGTCAGTGTCTTCAAGAGTTCTACCTAATCTATTTTCCAGTAGGTTTAGTGTTTCTGTTTTAATATTAGGTTTCTAATCCAATTTGATTGTAGTTTGGTGTATGGAGAAAAGGACAGATCTAACTTTTATCTTTGGCATATTGAAACCCAGTTTTTCTGGAACCATTTGTTAAAGAAACTGCCTTTCCTCCATTAAGAGTATTTGATTCCTTTGTCGAAGATGAGGTGGTTTAGTATATCTGGAGTTGTTTCTGGATCTTCTAGTCTGTTCCATTGATCCGTGGGTCTGTTTCTTTGTCAGCACTCTGCTGTATTTAATCACAGTGGATTTGTAGTATAGTTTCAAGGTAGGGGTTGTGATATGCCCTGCCATGAGGTTGTTGCCTAGGATTTTTTTCTTTTTGCTATTCTAGGTCTCTTGTGGTTCCAGCTATATCTTTAACCTCCTTTGTTAGATTGATTCCCTGATATTTCATTTTTTGGATGCTATTGTAAAAGGTATCAATTCCCTGGTTTCTTTTGCAGTGACTCCATTGTTCATGTAAACAAAGTCAATTAATTTTTGAGTGTTGATCTTGCATCCAGCTACAGTGCTAAATTTGATGAAGTCGTCTAGCAGTCTTTTTATTTTTTAGTTTTTTTTGGAGACAGGGTCTTGCTTTGTAGTTCAAGCTGACCCTGAACTCACTATGTAGCTCAGGCTAGCCTTGAACTCATGGCAATGCTCTGCCCCCAACTGCTAGGATTACAGGCATGAGCCAAAATGCCTTGTATACATCTTATCAGTTTTTTGGGTGAGTCTTTAGGATTCTCTATATACAGTATCATGTCATTAGGAAATAATGACAGTTTAACTTCTTCTTTACCTACCTTTAATCCTTTTATTTCTTTCCTTTGTGTAATTGCTGTGGCTAATATTTCCAAAACTATATTTAACAGGAGTGGTGATAGTGGACATCCTTGTCTTCTTCCAGACCTTAGCATGAAAGGTTTCAGTTTTTGACCAATTTAATCTGATGCTGGCTGTTGGCTTCTCATAAATAACTTTTAGATAAAGGGTATCTATTCCAATTTTCTGTAGCATTTTAATTATGAATGGGTGTTGGATTTGTTGAACACTTTTTCTGTATATATTGAGATGACCATTTGGTTTTTATCTTTGAGTCTGTTCATGTAGTGTATTATATGTATTGATTTGCTATCCTTGCATGCCTGGGATGAATCCAACTTGGTCACGTTGTATGACTTTCTTAATGATCCTCTGTATTCTGTTTGTCAGTATCTTACTGAGGATTTTTGCACCAATGTACATTAGGGAGATTGTCCTATAATTCCCTTTTTTGGTTGGGTCTTTCTCTACTTTTGGATTCAATGTAATGGCTGCATCCAGGAATGAATTTACTACTATTGCTTCCTTTTCGATTTCGTTAAAGAGTTTGAAGAGTAGTGGAATTAGCTCTTCAGTGAAAATTTTGTAGAATTCAGCAGTAAAGCCATCAACACTAACTTTGCCTTGTTGCTAAGTTTTTCTTTTTTTTGATGTTACCAGGGATCAAACTCATGCCCTTGTGCTTCCAAGATAGGTGCAGTACCACTTGAGCTACATCCCTGGCCCTGTTGGTAACTTTTTAATTACATTTTCAATTTCACATATTGATATTGGGGTATTAATATTTTTATATCTTCTTTGTCCAAATTTAGAAGTTCATATGTGTCTAGGAATCTATTCATTTCATCTGTATTTTCTATCTTATTACAGTTCAAGTTCTCAAAGTATGTATTATGCTCTGAATTTCTGCTGATCTGTGGTTATTTCCCCCTTTTCATTCCTCATTGCATGAATTTGAGCCATTTCCTCCCTTTGTTTCATAAGGTTGGCAGAGTGTCAATTTTATTTTTTCAGAAAATCAACTGTTTTATTTGTTGATTTTTTTGTATCGTTCTGTTAGTTTCCATTGCATTAGTTTCTCCTATACTCCTTATAATTTTCTCCTTTGTGTGAGTTTTGGGTTTATCTTGCTCTTCTTCTTCTAGTAGTTTGAAATTTAGAATTAGGTTGCTTATTTGAGCTTTCTCTGTTTTCTTAGTATGGGAAGTCACTGCTATGAATTTCCCTCATAGAATTGCTTTCATTCTGTCCCATAAATTTCTGTATGTTGTACTGGCATTTTCATTTAATTATAGCAACTGTTTAGTTTCTTCTTTAATTTCTTCTGTGACCAATTGGTTGCTCAGGAGAGTGTTGTTCAATTTCCATGTGTTTGCAAGGTTATTGGAATTTCTTTTGTTATTGATCTCCAATTTCAATGTACTGTGGTCTAACAATATACAGGGGATAACTTCAATTCCTTTCCATTTACTTAAACATGCTCTATTAACTAGGATGTGGTCTCATTTTTAGACTGACCCATGAGCAGCTAAGAACATAGATTCTGACTTTGTGAGGTGAAATACTGTAAGACATTTATTAAGCCCATTTGTTAAAAAATTTGTTTCAGTTCAATAATTTCATTATTAATGTTTTGTCCAGTTGATCTGCCTATTTGTAGAAATGGGGTACTGAGATCCCCATTTCTGTTTTATTAGTGCTTTTCATATCAAATATCTGTTTTTTTTTTTTTTGAGGCAGGGTCTCGCTTTGTAGTTCAGGCTAGCTCTGAGCTCACTATGTAGCCTAGGCAAGCCTCGAACTCAGCAATCCTCCTGTCTCTGCCTCCCAAGTGCTGGGATTACAGGCGTGAGCCACCACGCCTGGCTCAAATATCTGTTTTATATATTGGTTGCACTAGAATTTTGTGCATAAATATTTATGAATGTCATCTCTTCCTCTTTCATTGTTCCCTATACAAGGATATACTGTCCTTCTTTGTCTCTCTTAATTAGTTTTGGTTTGAAATCTACTTTGTCTGCAAATAAGATAACCACTCCTTCTTTTTTGTGATTTCCTGTGGCATATAGAATTGTTTTCCATTCTTTTACTTTCAGTCTATGGATTTCTTTCTGAATTAGCTGTGTTTCTTGCCTATGGGATATTATTGGATTGTGCTCCTTAATCCATTCTGCCAGCCTGTGTCTTTTATTTGATTCATTGAGACCATTGCTATTAATGGATGTAACTGATACGTATTGACTTAGCCCTGTCATGATGCTTTCTTGTTCTTGGATCTTTTATTCTTTGCTTATCCCCCTTTCCATTCAGTTTCTTGCCTTTTCCAATGAGTTCACTATGCTGTATCTCATCAGATTGTGTCATTCATTGCCTTTTTCTAGGAAATTGTTTAGAACTTTTAGCAGGTTGTATATTTGTGAAATTTCTTAGGTGTTCTTTGTAATGAATGTATCTTATTTACCTGTCAATTTTCAAGGATAGTTTTGCAGGATACATCAATCTGAGTTGGAGGTTGTTTTCTTTTAGGCTTTGAAATATCTCACTCCAGGCTCTCCTTAGCTTGTGTGTATATGTGGAGAAGTCTGCTGTAATTCTGATGGGCTTTCCTTGGTATATGATTTGTTCCTTTTTCTGAATACTTTCAATATTTTATTCTTCTGTGGGTTTCTTCAATCTTAAATATGCAAATATATGTAGATTATATATATATATACATATATATGTAGATTTTTTATAACATGGCTCCTTGGAGTTCTATAAGCCTCACTTATCTGTATGTCAAATTCTTTTCATTTTCCTGTGAAGTTTTCTGCCATTACATCTGTGAACAGTTTTTCTTTTAATCTTTTGCACTGTCTCCTGTTTCTTCACTGACTCCAGTCTTGTTATTTTTCTTTGCATCATCTAGCAGTTGCTGGATTGATTTCTTATGGTCCCTTGCCATTTTCCATAGATTATTCTTTTCTGGTTCATTGGCTGCAATCCTATCTTCTGTGTCTGACATTCAGCCTTCACATTAATTCATCCTATTTTCAAATTTTCACTGGAGTTTTTCATCCCCTGGAAAAGTGTTTGAAGCTTTTTAACAGATTCTGTTACTTTCATAATATGAGACTATCATGTTCCTTATCTCTTTAGCATTATTAATCAAATCTTCCACTTTGGATACTATCTCTGTTTTTATCTGAGAAATTATTTCTGATTTCCATTTTACTAGATCCCCTTTTGATATCAGTTCAGAGAGTTTCGGCCTTTCAGCTTCAGTTTGCCCTATTCTCATTTTCCCTGTGGTGATAATCCTTGTGTGTGGGGTTTGGAATTTTTTCTCATTTCTGTTTGTTTGTTTGTGTTTTTGTGGTTATTGATATGTTTGATTTAATTCCTGGCCTGCTGTCTGGGCTATGTTTAATGCAAGTCTCTTTCTTTTTAATATCTGGAACCCTTAGGAGATAGCTACTACGTGGCTTGTCCTCCTTGGATCTGTAATGGCCCTTAAGTGATCTCATTTCTGGCCCACCATGGAAGGTACTTAAACAAAACAATCACATCACTTCAGTTGATGGTTGACATCATACAATCACTATCATCAAAAAAATCAAACACACCACAGGAAATGACAAGTTTTGGCAATTACTATTCTGATACCTTTAAACTCATGAGTTAGAACTGTGACTGCATGCTAAAATTTAGAAGTAACCAGAAATATGTTTATGACATACAGGTCCTCCAACATAGCAGCATCACCCTTTGGTAATAAAGGGTCACCAGGAAGTGGTGTTGTGGGGGTAGAGAGATAGAAGGAGAGGGAGAGATTTGAAATGGGGTTAGAGGCTATATAAAGATCATACCAAATCCCAGGAAACTGATAGAGGCTAGAGGACAAAAGACACAGAAGGGACAAATACAAACCCAAACAGACTGACAACAGTATACTATTAGAAACTGTATTCACCCTCTTTTAATAGTTCAGAAGAAAGAGAGAGAGTAGGGAAGACTGAAATCCATTAACTGCTGAGAACTGATACTGACTGGAGGACAAGAGAGGATGAAGGAGCAAAAGAAGAATAAAGGTAACAAGCAGCAACAGGCTAACAGGAGACTTTTCCCCCCTGTAAAACTAAGAGCAGTTGAGAGAAGAAAAACCCCAAATGACAGACTCAGCATCAAGAGAGTAGAGAAATGAAGAATGAGAGATGTAATAAAAAAAGACAGAAAGCAACAACACCAACAAAAATAGAAAGCCAAAAACATTACCAAAGGGCCCTTCACAGCATGGATCTGCTGTCTCCTGTGTATAATATGGGCTGTAGTACACAGATTGGAGTTGACTAGTCATAGGGAGACAGTTTTCACCCCCTGTCTAGGTTCTGGCTATAATGCCTGAGTTGAGCTCAGTAAACCCTTGAAGGTTTGAACTCTGCAAGAGTCCAGGGTCCTATAAGTGGGACTGACTCCAAACTCTCACCCATGGCTGCAGTCAAAGTGATTTCTTCACTCTTTCGTTGGGTGTTTTTTTTGTTGTAGCAGACATTGCATTCATGCATTGAAGGCCTCAGCCTATAGCCCAGCACTTCTGCCTCACTTATTCTGTGTGCACAGAGAAGTAAATGGAATCTCTGGGGGTCCCACCCAACATGCTAGTCCCATGAGAGGTCTGGGCCTATGTGTCAGTGTGGGCAGGCAAGAAGATGGAGTCTCTCTGGGCTCCTTCTTTCATACTGGTCATGCAGGAGCTCAGGGCTTGACCACTGTGGAGAAAGTGGGCCAGTCCCATAGGAGAGGCCTGCCTGCACAGGAACAGCACTTCTTCAGTGTGGGCAGAGAAATAGATTGAATCCCCATGTCATCTTCCTTCTGGTGTCACAAGAGAGCTTAGATCCTGAGCATTGTGGTGAAGGAGGGTCAGCAGCCTGCCTGCACAAGAGTAACATTTACTCATTATGGGCAGAGGAGTAGATGGAATTTCTGCTTGAATATGTAAGTATTGAATATTTATTAGGAGATATGGCAGGTAACAACTTTGACAGGGTCCTTGGCTGGAGTGAATTTATTTTCTGAGGTACAGCCAAGAAGTAATATAGTAAACAAATTGACTGGATATTTATAGGTCTTCTGGATTGAGTAGCAGGGGAAAGCCATGCTGAGGATATGATATCAAAGTTGACTCCTAAATGACTGGAAAGATCTCAGTCTTGGAAAAATTATATGATGTATTTCCTTACAACTTAAGCACTAGAATATATTACTAAGTTGTCTTGGTTTGCTTTGGTTTTGAACAGTTAATTATCCTTGTGATTTTGTGTTTGTTAGAGGAAATAATTTTTTTCAGTGTTTAATGCTAATTTTATTAAAATATATCTTGGAGTTGATCATACTCGTCTGTTTCCTATAGTACTGATTGAGTCCTTTCGATGGTACATTTTGGGGCTTACTTTTCAAAAAGCATCAGTTCTTTTCTTTTTCCATATTAGGGGTTCCAATGATATATATAGTATTTTAAGGAATTGGCCTATATCCCATTGTAATCACTGTTTCTCTGACCATTGTAATTTCTCTCTTCAGCTCATTTTCATTCTCTTGTCTGTCTCCTTCCTTCAATGCCCCTTACTGGATTCACATTTGAATCTACTCTCTCTTAGCTAGTCTATCTCAGAGGGTTTTATTCAGTATTTCAGGTTTTTCACTAAAATATCCTTTAATTTCTTCCCTTTTTGAATTCAGTTTTGTTCTTGCTTTTAAAATTTTGTCAGAGTTTTCACAAAGCCCAAGCTACTTAAGAATATTCAATTTTCAATATTTTATTGTTGTTCTATCACAAGCTTGAATTTTTATAGAAGTTTTCTGAGTTAAAATATTTTATTTTGCATGGGATTTGCTTCTTAGTAGCTTTATATAAATGAAAAAATATATATATACAGTTTATTGTCATATTTGAAAAATTTGGACAGTTTACAAGATTCTTAGTTTAGGAGAGCCCTCATTTCTCAGTATGAGAAAATGCAGTTTTTTTTGTTTGTTTGTTTGTTTTTGTTTTTGAGACAGGGTCTTGCTTCGTAGTTCAGGCTGGCTCTGAGCTCGCTATGTAGCCCAGGCAAGCCTTGAACTCAGCAATCCTCCTGTCTCTGCCTCCCGAGTGCTGGGATTACAGGCGTGAGCCACCACATCCGGCATTGTGGTATGTGGTGTTGATTGTTGGTGGGCATGTCTCCATGCCCAGCATTATATGTGGCTACCGGGGATCGAACTCAGGTCCTTGCGTTTGCGAGGCCGGCACCGGAACCACTGAGCTAACCCTCCGGCCTGAAAATGCAGTTTATTTAATGAGTGGCATCTGGTGGGGAAAATTGGGGAATTATTCTGCAAAAGTTGTGTGATTTTTTGAGTTTTTTGACTTGTTTTTGTTCTGCAGTATTTTGAATTGCTTGTATTTCTTTTTTTTCTCACTATTTAGTCATCAAAGTATACCTCTCACTTTTATGTCTATTCTTGTTTTCCTAGTAGCCTTGTTTTTTAGACAGTCACATCCTGTCCCATGAATTTTTAACTACCTCACCTGTAAGCACTGTTATAATCCTTGTGGGGTGCCATATTCTTCCCCACACTTCTTTGCTCCCCCCTAAACAAGATGCCCTTTCTCTTTTTGAGGATTATTTTAGTTGCCCTCTTCTTTCCTCTGCATAATTTTCCTGGATCACCCTATCCTTTTTAAATGCCTGTGGGGAGCTTTGAAATGGCTTGGCTGGAAATCAGCCTTGTCATTTACAGGTAGTTTAAGATGTAAAGTATTTATTGTTTTTTAAGTATAATAAGAGCATGGAACTTCTGTGATTTTTCTATTTTCTTCTTCTCAATGTGCATAGCTTTTTGGAATACACATAACCAAATTCTAGTTCAAATGGTTAACATTATTTCACTATCTTGCCATTATTGAAAGCAGAAACTTCAGCTCATCAAAGTAGTATCATCACTTTTACAGAAATATGTCCTTCCAAAACTAAACTCTTTTACTGTGGTCTGAGCAACATCTGGTAGGAAAACAGAGTAGAAGAAATGAAGATTTAAAACCAATGCAAAAACTATTATATTTTCCCAGAAATGCATTAATTTGTCAAAAATGAATAATAGTAGTACATTTTTCCTGTAATGGAATTAGCATTTTCTAGCAGCCTTTTAATAGCATTAATTTTTTATATACTTTCAAAGAGCTTTCACATCAATTCAGTTATTTACTTATGATTTAGGTATTGGTTCTTATAGGCTTTCTGGCTACCATTTAGTGCAAAGATAAAGCATGCAATTCTGACAATATCACTCCATCCATTTGCAGCCCCTATAAACACTGGTTAGAAATCATTTACCCTACCTTATTTACCACCATGCCTTTAATATCTATTTTTAAGTAGGAAATGTAATTGTTTGAACTACATAATGTCTGTGGGAAAGTGGCTTCATATTACCAGTGGTCTTTTTGAGTGTGAGAAAAATAGAAGGGTTTGGACATCCTTGTCCCTCAAAATTGTACTCCATTGCCATTAAAAACAGTATTTAAAAAATTACACTGATAGTTTTGCTTATTGGAATGTCATTGGCCTAGTTGCATTCCTAAAGGATTATTGAGATAAAATTATATTCTTGATGTAATAAAGTTATGAATATTTTTAAGCATCTTAACCATTTTTAAAGTACAGTTTAGTTGTATTAAAATATTTACACTTTGTGAAGGGGATCCCTAGATCATTTGAGTCATTCAAATCTGCAGTACTTTACCCACTTGTAGGAGTAGAAATGATGGATTATCTTTTTTCTATGTATTGTAAAGGGTCATAGACCACAAGCCCATTATAAAAGACAACTTAACAAAAGGAAACCATAAGAAATTTATTTGACCATAGTTTTACAAGACATGAGAGATTTTCAATGGAAGATCCAAAGTCACATGGTGAACTATCCATTTTTTAGCTTAGGTTCAATGATGCTTAGACAACCAAGTAGAAATATGGAATACAAAGGGTCTGAGGTAATGGTGACAGAGTGAGGGGAAGACTAGGTGATGCTTGTCAATTCAGGTATTTTTTTTTTTGAGGCAGGGTCTCACTTTGTAGTTCAGGCTGGCTCTGAGCTCACTATGTAGCCCAGGCAAGCCTCAAACTCAGCAATCCTCCTGCCTCTGCCTCCCGAGTGCTGGGATTACAGGCGTGAGCCACCACGCCCGGCAATTCAGGTATTTCTTGGTCTCTCTATGCAGCATTTCATCCTTTTGAGTATGGTTCAAGAGCATTTATGGAATGGGATTTTAGGATCCATAATAAAATGACAAATGCTAGAAAATTTCTTTAGGCCAATACTTACATGGAAAAGCAGAGCTAATTTAGAGTAGTATTTAGGAGTTTCTGTAATCTGCCTCGAGGAGGAATTCTGGCTTTCATGGCTTGCTTTAAGGAGTAAGGTGGTGTCTGAGACATCAGATCAGGGGAAGGTTAGAGAGACTTTAATTTAGAATTTTGTCTTGAGATCTGCACTTTGGGATATCATTTTCTCAACCCCAACACATTAAAGAACAATTCTCTATCCTTTTATTTCAGCCCCTTGTAGCCACCATTCTAGTGTCTGTTTCTTTGAATTTTACTATTTTGTATACTTTAAGTGAAAGAATATACCATTTGTCTTTTTGTGTCTGACTTATTTCATACAAGAGAATATATCAACTTATAACATTAGGAAAGACTTCTAATTCTCTCCTGTTGTAAAGGATGAGGTAGAGAAGATGACCATACTAAACTAAAAGCCCATATATTGCACACTTATGGTTTAACTTTGGTTAAGCATATCTTGGAAATAGCCCAAATGCCCATCAATAGGATACTGGATAAAGAAGATTTTTAAAAAATTTTTGTAAAAAAAATTTAAAATTCTTTATTGGTATAATTTATATACATGTCACAATCACACATAACATTGGGGAATTTGTACCAATATATGACACAAGTTAATTCTCATTTTTACCAATATCCCTACCCACCCACACCCCACACCCCTTATATACATGTTCTTTTATTTTCTTTCAGAATCATATTTATTGCAAGACGATGTGTTTTTTTTAAATAAAAAGGTGTATTTACTCTGTCATAAAGAATGATAAATTTGAGTCATTTATATTCAAATGGATGTACCTTCAGGACATACTCACAAGTGAAATAAATAGAACACAGATGTGTAAATACTCTATCTTTTCTGTAGTATGAAAATCTGAAGGTACAGATGAACACCAAAAGGTATGACAGGTAATGTGAAATAGGAAGAAAATGTGCAAAAGGAAAAAGGGAAAAGAGGAGATATGGAAAAGTAAAGAGGGAAAAGAAAAAATTTGATAGTAAAAAGAGGAAACAAAGCTTATGTATATAGGAAATGGGGGTTGTAGGGAGGGCAAGGGAAAGGGGAAAATCATATTTGAGATGTGTCATGTACAGGTACAAATTCTCAATGATGAATGTGATCATAATGTATATATAATATATACTAATAAAGTCATTTTTTAAAGATTTATTACTAAATAACATAGGTAAGTGTTTGGAATAAAAACCTATGTTTTGAAGTTTTCAAAAAAAAAAAACAATGACCAAAAGTTATTTCCAATTTTTAGACTTTCCTAAGTAGAGGTGTATCATTGTAACTAATACTGAAAGCCAATGAATGAATGGAAAATCTACATTCTAACTTACTTGTAATAAGTAGTGGAATGGTACATAAGACTATGAATCTTTTTTGATCAAAATACTTTATAAAATTTGACACATACATATATTGGGGGAACGGAGTGACCATTTGATACATGTATAGAATGTGTAATTTAATGATCTAATCATTGTACTTGGATTTTTTAAAAAATTTGAATCTTTATTGGTACATTATATAAACATGTCATGATCACTCTCAACATTGAGAATTTGCACCAGTATATGACATGACTTAATTCTCATTTTCCCCCTTCCCCTACCCAGCCTACAATGCCCTGCCCCTATATATATAAGCTATTTCCTTTTTCTTTACCATCACATTTTTCTTTCCCAATTACTTACTCCTAAACCTCATTTCCCTTTGAATATTTACTATTTCACAATATCTATCATACATTCTAGAACTCATTTATATCTTCAGTTTCTCAAACCAGAGAAAAGATACACTATTTACACATCTGCGACCTATTTATTGCACTTATGAGTATTTCCTGAAGGTATGTCCATTTGAGTATAAATGACTCAAACTTCTCATTCTTTATGGCAGAATAAATACTCCATTTAATAGAAAACCATATCTTCTTTATCCAGTCTCCAGTTGACAGGCATTCAGGTTGTTTCTAAGATTTAGCTATGACAAACTGAGCTGCTATGAACATGGGTGCATATATGTCACACTGATAAGAAGCTTGTAATTCTTTCATGTATATCCATAGCAAGGGAGTGGCAGGGTCAAATGGGACTTCTAATCCTAATTTTTTGAGAAATTTTCACACTGATCTCCATAGTGATTGTACTAGTCTATATTCCCACCAACAGTGGAGAAGGGTTCCTTTTTCTCTGCAGAATTGCCAGCATTTGTTGCTGGCTAATTTCAAAATAACAGTTATTCTTTGTGGGCTGAGATGAAATCTCAGTATTGTTTTCATCTGCATCTATCAAATGACCAGTGATGTTGAGGATTTCTTTATATCCTTCTTAGCTGCTTTTACATCTTTCTCTGAAAAGTGTCTGTTCATTTCAGATATACAGAAAATAATCCAAAAATTCATCTAGAGCCAAAAGGGACCTAAAGCAATTCTGGGAAACAAGGACATGGCAGGGGTTGTCATGATCTCCAACTTGAAACTATACTATAAAGCTACTGTGATAAAAACTGCATGGTATTGGCAAAGTAACAGACCCAAAGATCAGTGGAACAGATTATAAGATCCAGAAAGAACTCCAGATACACTAAGCCATCTCATCTTTGGCAAATAAGTCAAACATCCTCAATGGAGGAAAGGTAGCCTCTTTAACAAATGGTGCAGGAAAACGGTTTTAATCTGCTAAAGACTAAAGCTAGATCTGTCTCTTTCACCATGTACTAAACTAAAATCACAGTAGATTAGAGACCTAAGTATTAAAACAGAAACTCTAAACCTGCTGCAAAACAGGTTATGTAGTACTCTTGGAGAGATTGGCTTAGGGAAAGACTTTATGAAGAAAACCTCTATAGCATGAGAACTAGCAGAAGAAATCAACAAATGGGATCTCATCTTATTAAAAAGCTTCTGCACAACAAAAGAAATCCCGAGCAGAGTGAAAAGACAACCAACAAATAGGAAAATATTTTATTAGCTGTTTCTCAGACTAAGGCCTTCAATCTACAATATATAAAGAGCTTAAAAAGACCAACCCCTCAAATTTAAAGACCTAATTCAAAAGTGTACTTGAATTTTTATATCCTTTAAACATATTTCAATTCTTTGTGTTAGGAGCTTTTGAACTTCTTTTAGTAAAATATGTGATATAAACTATAGTCTCTCTACTGTGCTATAAAATACTAGAATTTATTATTCCTCTCTAACTGTATTTTGGTATCCAGTATCAGATCTTCCTATACTTCCCCTTCTCTTCCTTCACTACTTTATTGCATCTCATTCTAGAAATGAGCCTTTGTCCTTCCCTTCCCTTCCTTTCCATTCCCTTCCATTCCCTTCCCTTCTGTTTTCTTCTCTTTTGTTCTATGAGATCAATGTTTTAGCTTCTACATTTGAATGAAAACATGTAGTTTCTGTCTTTCTATTCTTGGCTTATCTCTACTCTAAATAAAGTTCATCAGGTCCATCCATGTTGCATAAATGGTAAGATTTCATTTTTTTTTTTTTGAGACAGGGTCTTGCTTTGTAGTTCAGGCTGGCCCTGAGCTCACTGTGTAGCCCAGGCAAGCCCCAAACTCAGCAGTCCTCCTGCCTCTGCCTCCTGAGTGCTGGGATTATAGGCATGAGCCACCACGCCTGGCACTGTGGTATGTGGTGCTGATTGCTGGTGGGCGTGAGTCACCACACCCAGCATTGTTGTATGTGCTTACTGGGATCGAACTCAGGACCTTGCACTTGCAAGGCAAGAGCCAGAACCACTGAGCTATCTCTGACCCAAGATTTCATTCTTTATTATGGCTGAAACATATTCTATAATAGAATAATATATATGCTGCGTTAAATAATCCATTCATCCATTGACAGACACCTGAGTTGATTCTGTATCTTAGCAATTGTGATAATAAACATGACAATATAGATATATCTTTGGGATGCTGATTTTATTTCCTTTGAATAACTACCCAAGCCTTCCATGGGATTCTGATGCCCACTCACCTTTGCTGGAATTTGGAATACATACAAGATTTAAATGTGCACCCCCACACACAAAGAAAATCCTGCTATTTGTGTTAACATAGATGGGCTTGGGGGACATTATGTAAGGGAAAAAAAAGCAGGCACAGAAGGAAAAATACTACATTATTTCATTTTCATGAAGAATCTAAAATAGTCTAACACATAGGAACAGAAAGTAAAACAGTGGCTACTAGAGTCTGGATGACGGGAGAATCAGAGAGGTATTGGTCAAAGGGTATGAAGTTTCAGTTATATAGGTGAATAAGTTCTTCATATCTACCATATACCATTAGATTTATAGTTAACAATACTGTATTCTATATCTAAAAATTGCTAAGAGGGTGTATTTTTTTTTTTAAGACAGAATCTTGCTTTGTAGTTCAGGCTGGCCCTGAGCTTACTACATAGCCCAGGCAAACCTTGAACTCAGCAATCCTCCTGCCTCTGGCTCCCAAGTGCTGGGATGACAGATGTGAGCCACCATTCCTGTCACTGTGTGTGGTACGACTGCAGGGACTGCAAGCATGAGCCATCATGCCCGGCATTGTGGTATGTGGTACCAGGAATTGAACTTGGGACTTTGTACATTCAAGGTAGATGTCAGAACCACTCAGCTAACTCCCCAGCCCCTGGAGGCTGTATCTTATGTTAAGTATTCAACTCCAGTGGTGTTTTTGGAGAAATAGAAAACTCCATCCTAAAATTCATGTGGAATAGAAGTAACTTTGTGTGACTCTGTGAGTGAGAAGAACTAGAGCAACAAAGGAGAAACCAATGTTATGAGACAATAAATAGAGGAAGAGCCCAGAATAAAGAAAGAGGTGACAGGAGAGCTAGAAGCACAGAGAAACAGGAAGGCAACCTGGAGAAGGGTACAAAGCAGTCAAAAGTCCCACCCTGGCTCCCTGGGAGGAGGGAGGTACCCTCCAAGCACAGGTGGGCCTGAGGCCCAGCAGCCTTGTGATAAGCTGGCAGTCCCAGTTGCAGGAGAAACCTGTGGGTAGTGCACGGTGGAAACCCAGTCTGGGCCTCTGAACTGAAAGTGACTTCTGCATGGCTTGTTAGTTTTTAAGACAATTCCGTTGCAGTGCTCACCATATTTTGGGGTGTTATAACCAGGAGCCATATTAAGAGGGGAGACATTGCTTGAGTTTGAGCTACTGTGCACATCTGGAAACACGGAACAATCATGATTCAGGGTCCCTGGGCACACCTTGGCACAGGTTGGAAGCTGGAATGGAACACAGTCTCAGGCCTGGGATGTCAGTCACAGACCCGCTAAGAAGTTTAAGCAGTAGGGAGCTAGGGCTACGGAGGGGATAGTAGTTCATAACCTTGTCCCCGTGGTGAGACTGTCATGCCTGAGTGTGGACCTCCGGTCCGAGAGTCAAGCCCAAGCCTGGTAGATGGTTGGATTCCGGAAATTGCCTTCTTCCAGTACAAAACTTAGTGATCTGTTTGCTTTCCCCATTTCCGGGCATTTGTAGGTAGCTTCCATTTGGATGCTAGCCATGCCCTCAGGTAGACAGAGTGGGCTGGGGCTCTGGGGTGAGTGCAGATCTACACACTCACTAGTTGGGGCTAGCAGCTGCTTCTCACGTTTATAAAACAATCCTTGGGAGTGAATACTGGCGCTATTGCAGACAACACACCATTGACTGGCCAGCCATGCAGGAAATATGGAGCAGGCTTCAAACTACATTCAGCACCAACCTACCTGGGAATGGGGGAATTTTAACAGATCCCATTGTGACTTATTATCCCATTTCAGACCTAGTAAATCTATTATTAGAGAACCAGAAAGAAGCTTCTCTAGCCCAAACACCTTGGCTAAGAGGAATGTTTTAGACTTCTTTTTTTCCTTTTTAAATTGGGTAAGAAGGATGTTTAAGACTCCTTTTCTTCCTTTTTAACTTTTATCTAATTTAACTTGATGTTTTATTTTTTAAATTGATTTTATCTTTTTTCCTCTGTATTCTCACTTTGTTTTCCTTTTCGAAAATATTGCTGTTTCCCTCTTTTTTCCTTCCCTTACCCCCGCTTATTGTTAAAATTTATGTGAAAATCAAAGGACCTCCAAATAGTCAAAACAGTCTTAAAAAAGAAGAACAAAATAGTGTGGGACTGACATAAAGACAGAATAATAGGCCAATAGGGCAGGAGAGGGGGTCCAAGAAATAAACCATCATATGTGTGGCCAAACAATTTTTTGGCAACAGTACTGAGACCATCCAATGGAGAAAGAACAATGTTTTCAGGAAAAAGGGATGGGAAAACTGGGGATTCACTTACAAAAGAAAGAAGTTCCACCACTGCATAACATTATATACAAACATTAACTCAAAATGGATCAAAGACCTAAATGCAAAACCCTGAACCATAAAACAATTGGGAAAAGTGTGGGGCAAAACTTCATAGCATTGGATTTGGCAGTGATTTCTTGGACATGACATCAAAGGCACAAGCAACAAAAGCATAAATAGACATGTTGAATTTAATGACATTATTAGACATTTTGTGCGTCCAAAGACAATATCAGTAGCATAAAAGAGAACCCACAGAATGAAAGAAGATATTTTTAAATCATTTATCTAAAAAGAGAAGCATATTAAGTACATAGTGAACTCCTGAAACTCAACTACAAAAACGCCCAAAAACCTGACTGAAAAATAGGTAAACAATTTAAATAGGCATTTCTTCAGAAAGTTATATAAATTGTCACAAACCACATGAAACGATGTTCAACATCAGTAATCATTAGGAAAATGTAAGTGAAAACTACAATGAAATATTACCTTATACATATTAGAATAGCTGCTGTCTGAAAAAAGAAAATAACAAATGTTCATGAATACATGAAGAAATTGGAAGCCTTGTGCATTCTTGGTAGGAGTGTAAAATGGTAAGGCAGTGTGTAAAACAGTGTAATTAGTTCCTTAAACATTAAAATATTATTACCTCTTGGGGTGGGGGGTTGAAGGGAGGGCAAGAAAATGGGAAAAAATAAGATATATTATGTACAGGTACAAATTGCTAAGAGGAATGTGATCAAATGTATTCCTAAAATGTACCAATGAACTCAATTTATTAAAAATATTATGCACTGGGTATATACTCTCATAATTCAGGAAGAGTCTTGAAGTGGTTTCATATACTCATGTTCATAGCAGCATTATTAGCAGCAGCCAAAACAGAGAAGCAACCCATATGTTCACTACTGGATGAATTAGTAAGCAAAATACATACAGTAGAATATTATATAGCTTTAACAGGGGAGATAATTCTGACATATGCACAGTACAAATGAAGTATATTATGCTAAGGGAAATAAGCCATTTACAAAAAGGCAAATATTCTACTACATTGTATATGATGTACTTCAAATAGTAAAAATTGTAGAAAGAGAATGATAGTCTACTGTAAGGGAGAATTGGTGAATTATTCTTGAATGGGTATAGTCTTACAAGATGAAGAGTTAGGGAAGATGTTGTTGATGGTCTTTACACAATATTATAATTTACTTAATACCATTGAATTGACCTTCAAAGTAAATGTGAAGTAAAGTGCAAAATAAATGATAATAGGGAACAAGGAGATCTTTTACAAAAGGGAAGGGAACCAAGAGAGGTGGGGGAGGGGGAAAGCATATGAAAAGAGAATCAAAATGTGCTATATATATGTACCACCCTCACAAGGAATGTAATCAGTATGTAATACAAGCATGTATTAGTAGAAACTAAAAATTAAAACAGTTTTATTTTTATTTATTCATTTATTTTGAGATAGGGTTTTGCTTTGTAGTTCAGGCTGGCCCTGAGCTCACTATGTAGACCAGGCAAGCCTTCAACTCAGCAATCCTCCTGCCTCTGCCTCCTGAGTGCTGGTTTTACAGTAAAACACTGTTAATATGGCAAATTTTATGTGTGTTTTACCTCAAGAAAGGGGGAAATAGATCTACTATAGTAAACACTTTGGGGGATATCATAGCAAAGAATAAAATTCTATTAGAAATCCCTTGGGCAAAGGCATATTCAATTTTGAAACATTTCCAATATTTAGGACAAATGTGGTGAGATAGTAATGGCTTGGAACAATAACTTTTTCAAATCGAATATGTCTCTTAGTATGTCCAAGTTTAGCTTAGAAAGGAAGAAATGCTTTCTCCTTATTGTTATTTCTAAAAAGAAACCCAAAATAATGAAATGTGTTCTGAAACTACTGTGAGATTTAAGCTACTTTTCCCTGAGCATATTGCATTTATACCCCTGGTAAAGGGCCGATAGGTATTACACGGTTAGGATAATTGTAGCATTTTATCAAGTTGGCAGATGCTCAGTAATCATTTTTGTTCCCATTAGGCAACAATAGATACAAAATAAAAGGACACCTGTTGGTGTCCTTACAGCTGTGTCTGAATTGGAACGCACCAGCACTCTTCCTTCCAGCCAGTGGGTGACCTGGAGGAGCTTCGGCATTTTTCATGATGATAGCTGCATATAAATACTTGGATCATCCTGAAGACTCCCACTGCCCAGCCTAGTGTTTCTGTTTAGGCATTTCCTTCTCCTGCTGTATTTGTAAGCAACAGAAATTATTTAGAAAGCTATACAGTACAAGAATTCAATCCCAGAATCATAAGCCACTGTAGCCTTGTTTCTGCTGTTGTGAGACAAGGCACAGCAGAAGATGTTTTTAAACTCAGAAGTGTGTTATTTTACTTTTGGTACACCAGCTGCACAATATGCTATGTGGCTCATTCAGGTCAATAGTTAATTATCTAGTGATCCAGTTATGACATGTTCATTCATGAGGAAATGGTAAGAACCTTCACTTTTGTGAGAGTTGCTTTGTTTTTTGAGTTTACATTGATTTACATCCACATGGTAAGGTAATAAAAAGTGGAATTATTCCATTTTGTTTTCATTAGATTTTACTGCATGAAATGTAACTATAAAGAAATAAGATATTTAAAAATGTTCCATAATTTAGTATATGTGCTGCTGAAGCGAGTACAATATTCCATAATTTAAACATCCAAATAACTTTATTGTTCAAATATTTCATTCTGTGAGAAGACACCATTCTGTAGATGTTACTGTTGTTCCAAAACTTTTGAAAGTAATTTTATGGAAGTTATTTGAAACTAGTTTATGTGTTTTATAAAAAGCCACAGTTGTACTTTGAATGTCAGAGAACCAGTGAGTGGGCATACTGATATCTCTTATGAAACTCAGTCATAGAGTTTTAACCCTTAGAAGTGAAGACAAAGTTACTTAAAGTAGTTAAAAAAAATTTAAGCATAGTAAGAATAAACTGAAAGTAGTAAAATTATAGTTACCTCCAATCTTCTATTTTGAACTAAATTCTGGGGATGTCTATATAAATTAGCAAAAGGTTTTAATTATTAATTTTTTGGGGGACAGGTTCTTACTTTGTAGTTAAGGCTGGCCCTGAGCTCACTATGTAGCCCAAGCTAGCTTCAAACTCATGGCAATCATCCTGCCTCTACCTCCCGAGTGCTGAGATTATAGGCCTGAGCCACCATGTCTGTCTAATTGTTGATTTTTTTTAATACAAGTGTTAAGAATACTGAGGCATGGGCTGGAGATTTAGCTCAGTGGTTCTGCCACCTGCCTAGCAAGCACAAGGTCCCTGGTCTGATCCTGGTAACTGCATACAATGATATGATATTGGGCATGGTGACTCATGCCCACCAGTAATCAGTACCACACCACACAGTGCTGGGCATGGTGGCTCATGCCTGTAATCCCAGAACTTGGGAGGCAGAGGCAGGTGGATTGCTGAGTTCCAGGCTTGCCTGCATAGTGAGCTCAGGGGCAGCCTGAACTACAAAGTGAGACCCTGTCTCAAAAAAAAAAAAAAAGAATACTGAGGCATTCTAGGTATAGGATGAATATAGCACTGTGTTATGTCTTGATTTAAAGAAATATTTGTGTTGGCTAATATATAATTACATGGAATATCAGTATGTGTTCAGAAGTTTCCTGAATCAATTAATTTAAAGAAGTTAAGTGTTATTTATAGAATTTATAGTTTTACTGATCTAAACAGTTTCTTAATATGCCTAACTTTTTATAGTCAGTAACATGTGAAATTTCAGTTCAGCCCCTAACCAAGTGGTTACATCAAACATATTGTCCTGGTTATGTATTTTGTCTTCGTTTGAAGATTCTTCCATATATCAGTTGACTGCTATGCATCTCCATGCCTGTCTGTCTGCTGCATCTCTGGGTTCTCTTTGAAGATTTGGCAATAGCAAATACTATTCTAATCTATTTGCAACAAATCTGAACTGAGGGTAAGCTATTCCTGTGGCATAGACCTTGGACTCTGCCATTTGCCACAGTCCCCACCACTTCCTATTGCTGTTTGACAAACAGCTTAAAATCAGTTGTCATTTATCATCTAATACCTGGCTTGACTTTGAAGTCCTTGCTGGGAGTCCTACTAAGGATTTTGGTTTTAATAGCAAGGTCAATTGTGATGATTTCACACAGGGAATAACATGGTGAGGGGCCATGGAAACCTAATACCATTTATTTCAAGGAGGTTTCAGCACCTCTACAAATGACACATTCGTCTGCCCACACTTTCTAGTGAGTGTGATTTTTCCTGTCCCTTGGAGCTGTCCCACACTGTGGAAACCTGTTATTTTGCATTTCTATGGCTACAGAAACACTGCTCAGAGTTAATGCAGAAAGCTCCTCAGATTAGCAATGAATATGAATTGAATGACGATACTGTTCCCGACTTCTTGCTCACTCTTCTCTTGCATGGCCAAGCATTGTAGTCTTTTAGGCTCAGCCATTAAACATTAATGTGACAGAAATACAATTAGTATGACAAAATGACAGTCTTGCTTTTGCTAGGATTAAATGATGCAAATGCCCTTAATTAGATTCAATTCCATATGTGTTGAGAGTAAACTCTTCTTTGAAAAAGATCTAATACGAATGTATTGTGTTGATGAAGGCTTTTCATCCAGGAATATTCCCTTATGGTTTAAAAACCAATATGGCACAGGAATAGCAAAGCAAATATGACTTCAGCCACAAATGGAATGTAACAACTGACTAATGGTCTCTAACAAAGCGGTAAACCAGAAGCTATACATAACCATTAAAAACATCATTAATATTTTTGTTTTAAACTAAAACCAAACCAAAGAAGTTGTACATATTAACAGTTACCATATAATGTTTGATACATGTATACATTGCATAATGCTTAAATCAGGCTATACATTTATTATCTCCAAGCATTTATGATTAATTTTTAGTGAAAAATTTCGAAGTTCTTTCTTCTAGTCTTTTAAAGTGAACACTGCATATTTGTTATATTCATCACCCTACTGGGTGATGGTCTTGCTCCTACTCAACTGTAACTTAGACCGACTAATCAGTTTTTCTTCATCTTTCCCCTCCCCTACTGTTCCCAACTTCTGTCACCACCATTCAACCTTCAACTTTTATGAGATTCACTTTTTCGATTCCATATGCAAGTGAGATCATGTGGTACTTGGCTTTCTGTGCCTGGTTTATTTCATTTAATATAATGATTTCCCTTTTCTAGTCACGTTATCACAAATACTTATGTATGAATACTTGTATCACAAATATTTCTGTATGAATATTATTCCATTGTGTATATGTACTATATATTTGTTATCTGTTTATGAGTTAATGGGCACTTAGATTCCTTCTATTTCTTAGCTGTTGTGAACAGTGCTACAACTTGCATGCATATGCAGATGTCTCCTCAACAAGTTGATTTCATTTCCTTCAGTTATATACCTACTAATAGGATTTCTGGATCATATCATAGTACAGTTTTTTATTTTTTGAGGAACCTTCATGCAGTCTTCTGTAATAGATGCACTAATTTACATTACCACCAATAATGTGCAAAGTTTCTGTTTCTCTACATCCTTGCTAGCCAGTATTATTTTTAGAAATTTTGATAATAGTTGTCCTTACTGTGGTTTTGCTTTGTATTTTCCTGATGATTGGTGCTGGTTAGCATTCTTTGCATGTATCTGTTGTTCACTTGTATGTCTTCATTTGAGCAATGTCAACTTTGATCTATTGACTTTTTTAATTGGTTCATTTGTTTTGTTGTTGTTGTTGGAATTTGGGAGTTCCTTCGGAATCTGATATCATTCTTTTACTCTGTCTCATTTTCATCCTTTAAGAGGGGTATTTTCTCCCATGTTGTTTCTGTACTGTGTTGTTTCCTTTGCCATGAAGCTTTTGTTTTTTTAAATGTAATCCCATTTGTCTATTTTTTTTGTTCTTTTGAGATCTTGTCCAAAAGAAAAACAAAATTGTTTATTCTAATGTCCTGAAGCATTTCTCCTGTTTTTCTTGACTAAGTAAGGCTATAGTTTCTTGCAAGCTTTTGAAATTTATTGATATACAATACCATTTGGGCTTTAAAGCATAAGCTATTTTAGTCTTTCTAATATGGCTTCATTTGTACCTATCTTTCCAGAAATTCTAAGCAAGCTTATTATTTTCTCTGAGCCCATCACCATTTTCATAGTTGGGCACTGGATGACACCAATGTCCACATTTGGATTTTGCTCTTGGTATGTATTGGTGTGTTCATAGCAGATGGCAATCTAAGCTCATGTTTGTTCTGAATACTCTTGTGGTATAATGTTGGGAAAAAAGCAGGACAGCACCTAGAGAGAGTACTCTGTCCCTATAAGCCTCCCCGTGGCCTCAGGGTAGGCCTGGTTGCCTTATCTGTAGTTAATGGCTGTGGTCAGGCACTGAAGGACCCTTCCCAGCTCTGGGAAGAATTACTATGGATGGAACAGCCACAGGCTCCTATATCACACCTGTGGCCATCAGTGTTGCCAAGGTACATCACCACCTGAGCCCACATCCAACGAAGACCAGCAGCACAACACTGGGGTAGGACCAGGGGCTATGCTTCTAGAAGGGCTACTTCTTGCTGAGATGGATTCATGGCCCAAGACTTCTGTTGCTACCAGTCACAGGTGATGCTAAGTAAAATAGGAGTGCCATAGACTGCTATTGTGTGTCTTTCTCTGGTGCTTGAGTTGTCTCAGAAACTCCTTCTGTGGACAGGAGTAGGAATGGAAGAAATTAGGATCTGCCCAGGTTTAGGTTGCACCAACCCAGCACCAAGTCCCAGGGCAAAGTCTAGTACTTACTAGCCTGTCCTAGCTCAAGTGAAAGGGGTCTTGCTATGTTGTCTGAGGTTGATGTGGTATTAATGCAGGCATTTCCTTGGGCATCTAAACTGGTGGCAGTGAAACTATGGCATGCTCATCACAGCAGGCTGTTGTGTCATTGAAAACTCTAATAGGTTGGGACTGCTGCTGATCAGGGTTTTACCTGAATCTCATTCCTACAAAGACTGCATAGACTCAGGGGTACACTGAGGCCTTTACCACAGCTGGCAGTGATGTAAGCCAAGACATGAGCACCTCCTCTTAGGGTGTAGACCTCTGCCTGGTGCCAGGGCTATTCTAGAGCCTCTGAACACTGGCCTGGCAATAGCTGTAGTGCTTGAAGTTTGAGGGTAGAAAGTAGAGGCAATCTTTTGGTTTCCAAGAGTAAACTAATCTGGGTCAAATCTGGGATTTACAGAAGCAGGGGCCTACACGGTCTCGAGAGGACAGTGGGTGTGTCTCAGGCCCACTCCAAGGCTTCAGTTGATGTAATCAAAACATGGGCCTGTTCTGTCCAATATTGAAGGTGGTCTAAAGGCTCTGTGAGTCGTAGTCTGTACACAGGGCCTTCCCTTTCTACCAGATACTTGCACTCTAGAGTGCCTAGCACTGGGGCCTGAGCACACAAGTAGGTGGAGTCCTGCCCTCTGCTGCTAGATGTGGAAGGAGAGGTGCCTCTTGCTGCACAGCCTAATGCGGTTCTGGCATTTCAGTGCTCAAGCATGGTGCTGGGGGTCAGCACTGTATTTCACCATGATGAATCTGGTTCTGGGTTATAGGTCAAAGGCTTGAACTGAGCTTCTTCTTCTTGCTTTGTACAGGAAGTGAGCCAGCTCTGACTGCTTGGAGTTTGGGGGGGCAGAGACACAGGCAACTCTTTCCTTCCTGTGTTCTTCTGTGTGTCTTTAAATTTTGTTGTATTAAAAGCACGCACTATAGTTTGCCTGGTTTCCTTAGCTCTTGTGCTGGTAATTTAGTGTACGAATGGCTATGCAACTTGTGTTTGCAGGGAGAGAATTGCTAGAAGATCTTACTCATCTGCCATCTTCCTCTATCCACCTCCCTCAGGCAACATTATTAATGTTTTTCTCAACAGAAAATATTACTTAACACATGGAGTTGAATTTCCAAAAAAGGAAATTTATGGAGATGTAGCTGTTTCAAGCTCTAAGGACAGGATAAGAAGCAGTCTTCCAGTGTCTCAGGACATTGCTACCTTCAAAGGTGACTCGAGAGTTTATCTCAGTATTTTTAAAGAATGCCCTTGGGGAGGGGAGGACTAAGCTATTCCCCATACTTCAACATGCCAATATTGTAAGATATGTATTATTAGGGACATTGTAGAGATAGAAAAACTGAGGCTCAGAGAAAAGGAACTTAACTTAGATAAATTAGTTACTGGTAAAACTAGATTTCAAATTAGGTCTGCTTACTTTCAAGCCCACACTTTCTTCTACTCCATTATACTACTTTTCTCTGCACTCACTAGTACTTCCCATGCTCAGATATATACACTGTCTTCTTTATAGCAGATCTTTTGCTTCCAGAAATTTTGATTAAATTTTCTAGAAGCATAGGGAAATTACACCTACATGTTTCCTTAACTATCTCTGGCTTGTCTTCTCCAAATAGTTCACCTACAGTTGCTGGCCTTGCCTTACTATAGGTTAAGTTCTTTCACTTACCAAGAGTACATTATTTCAGTCATCCAAGGGTTTACCAATATAGCTTGTTGACTTGGGTTGTGATTTATAATTCTAATCTTGTCCATGCTGTTTATGCAGAGACTCCAAGGCCTGAGTGCACATATTTTCTGCCTCTGTATCCTGCAGGGTTAGGAGTTGTCTGCTATTTACTGGTTATCTTCCATGAGCAATACTAAGGTAGCTAATAACCTCTTCTTGCACCTCATCTTCCAGAATTTTTTTTTTAATGAGGAAAAGCTGAAAGCTTTCTCTTTATTTTATTATTTTACTATTTCATTAGTACATTTGTATATTACATTTATCATGGGGAATTGGTACATGTACATAATGTATTTTAATTCTTTTTTCTCCCTTTGCCCTCGTTTACCCAGCAATGCTTGGTCCTCTTACCTTCTGCAAAAGCACTATCTCCCTGTTAACTATGATCCATGTTTTATTTCACTCTTTCACTTATCTATACTTTGCATTTCTCATATGAGAGAAGACATGTGATGTTTAACCTTGTCTGTGTGATTTGTTTTGCTTAACATTATGGTTTCAAGGTTCATTGATTTTCTTACGACTCAAATTTATCTTTGCTTATGGTAGAGTAGTATGCCATTGTGTGTAAATTCTACATTTTCTGTATCCATCCGTCTGTTGATGGGTATACAGGCTGTTTCCAAGATCTAGCAGTTATAAGTCAAATTGCTATAAATAAGAGTATGTGTAAATCACTGGGATATGGATAAGGCAGCCAGGAAGCTTATCTTATTTTTCTTATGGTCTCTACTTCTTCCTCTAAATTAGAGAGTTGTATTATATTTACATTGCCAAAACATATAATGATTGCATGATATCTTGTCACCTTCATCCCTATTAAAATGACAAAAATTATTTAATTTTTATTAGTTTATGTTTTTAATAAAAATTATATTTGTTTTGGGAAATTAGTGTGTGTGTGTGTGTATATATATATATATATATATGATTTTTGAGCTCCAACCTCCTTTTTTCCTCTCTCCCCTTTCCCACATCTCCTTCCCCATTTTAAAAATGATTTTATTTGTACATTTTATATATGCATTATGATCACACTCAACATTGAGAATTTGTACCTGTATATGACACATTTTGCATTTTTTCCCCATCTTGAAATAGTCTACCAGAAGAATTTAAAATCTAATGTCATTGCAGACCAACTTGAGTACTCTCTTTGCTATTCATGGTTAAGTAAGATAAGTTTGTCTATAGCTTTATAAGAAAGTTTGTTGGGAACATGTTTTGGGAGAAATAATTGGAAGGTCAAAATTGATCAGGCTTTTCTGGTGTAGACAGATTCTGGACTTAACTCACCTTCACCTCTGCTAACAACAACGACTCTGGTCTTCCCACATGCTGTGATGCTTCAAGGCTGAACTACTCCATTGCTGGTGTCTGCCCTGCCCAGGGGGATCTTCATTTGCATAATGTCTCTAGGACTATTGGAGGTGTCTGCCCTGCCCACAGGGTCTGTTACATTCTGTTATCTAGAGGTGCTGAATAAAAGGTGTGGTGGGCTGGGGCCTGGGGTCTTTTGCTACCCAGAGTAGCATGGATCAGGCCCAAACTCAGCTTCTCTGAACCTCATTTCTGCCTACTTACTAATTATGATTTCACCGTGTGCTGTTGACTCACAGGAGACTAGAATCTAATGTAAAGGTTCCAGTTACGTTCCCTTCCCCTGGTTCCCACAGAAGTTCCTAAAGGTTGGAACAGAATAGTGGACTTGGCTTCAGAGCACTTAATCTTTTTTTATTGTTACTTTGAAGCATTAAAAAACAGTCTCTTGGTACAAGTGTCTCTTCAACTGTTCCTGAAATTTGCCTCCATTGATTTCCTCTTCCACCCGCCCCCAAATCTGGATGGACTATTTCTTTTTTTTTTTTTTTTTGCATTATTCAGTAAACTTTATTGGTACATTATATACACAGCTCACAATCACACACAACATTGGGGAATTTGTACCAATATGTGACACAGGTCAATTCTCATTTTTACCTACATCCCTGCTCACCCACCCCCTCCCCACCCCCTATAAACATACTCTTTTATTTTTTTCTCAATCATATTTATTCCTTCCCCTCATTACGTTCCCACACCAAATTCCTTTTGGATATTTCCCATTCTACAAACTCTGACATACATTCTAGAGCTCCTTTACCTCTGCAAGTACTTATATCAAAGAAAAGATCCAGTATTTGCATATCTGTGTTCTATTTATTTCACTTATTAGTGTGTCCGCAGTTGTCTCCATTTGCACATAAACGAATCAATCTTGCCATTCTTTATGGCAGAGTAATACTTGGATGGACTATTTCTTTTAATTTTTCTTCTTTGTGTTCTTTACCTTACAGTTCCTTCCCTGGAGTATATCTTTAGAGGGTCTTTATTTTCTCAGAGAGCCCATAGGAGCAGGTTATCTAGTGGATCTGAGACTTTTCCATTCCATCCAACCCTGCAGCTTTCCTGAACTGCCCTCAAATGAAAGGCTGAGAATCTTTGCCCATTTTCAAATGTATTACTCAGGTTGGTCCACTGAACCCTCCATTGTCAGAAGTGGCTACACTAAATGGTGAAGATTTTCTGGCAGCTTATTAGCTCTTTGCCTCTTACAGTTATCAGAAATCTCTTTGTCTTCTCTCCTTTTCTTCATAGTTTTTGTTTTCCACTTTCCCTTTGCATCCAACCTGTGCTCTGATCTTATGGGGTTTCATTTTTCACCATATTTAGTAGCAACATTGCACTTGAATTAAGTTTTTAATATGCTGTTTCTATTTTTTATAGTAATACAGGGAAATAAAAAAATCTATACTGTCTCCACTATCATCTTGCCAAAGGGCAACAGTCCTTTAACATGTTTCTTTCCTTTGACTCTCACCCCAAAATCTACTGACCCAGAGTGGGCCTGCTAAAACTAGGTCACACCATATTTACTGAAAACTCTTCCATGTATTCCTATCTAACTTAGAGAAAATGTAAGCTCCTTGTCAACAGTAAGGCCTTCCATGATATGATCACTCATCCTCTCTCGTTCCTTCTCTCCTACTGCTCTCCTTTTTGCTCACTTTACCTATTCATTCCTCCAGAAACTAGGATTTTCAGTTAGGAGGCTTTGTATTTGCTGCTCCTATATCTTGAATTATCTTCCCCAGGACAGCTATTCCTCTTCTCCTTCCCTTGCTTCTGGTCTTTTCTCAAATGTTACCTTTCCTGTAAAGCCTTCTATGCCCATTTGATCTGAAATGGCACACTCCATGACATTTTCTTCTCTCTTCACTTTTTCTTCCTGAATGCTGATCACTTTTTAACCTATAGTGCATTTTACTTTTTGTTTTATTCATTGTCTGTCTCTTTGATATACAAAGCTTAGTACTTATTTGGTTTCTTGCCGTACTTCCAGCAAGGAGAACAATTCTTCATATAGAGTGATTATGCAATAAACAATGGATAATTCATTAAGAAGAGCAGGAAAATAGGAAAATTTTGCTATAAAAGTTCAGAACAAAGTATGATTATATCTGGCTAGGTGTAGGAGATAGGGCAAAAGCAGTAATTGACTTTGAACTAGTTCTGAAAAGAGAAACAGAATTTAAACAGGTTTGTGTACTGTATGACTTCACAGGGGCCTGCACTGCCTTCAAATGGGTGTATGATGTGTTAAAGAGGTAGAAATGATGGAGGGTTAAGGCAGATAATGTTGCTAAGTTTGAGTGTTAATGATTTAGAAGGTGCTTGGTTTACATGTGTTGAAAGGAGATGTTAAGTTTGTGTTGGTTAAGTTTGAATTGTTAAGTGTTCTTGGTTTCGAGAACAATCCAGGTCTGGCTATCCTAAGAAATAAGTTTCTGGAGAGACTGAGACTGACAGAATTGCTGGGAAGTTTGTAGAGTTGAGAGCTGACCAAGGGAGGCTACTACAAAGGGCATGGGTCAGGAATAACATGCCAACACTCACTGTGAAGTGAGTATTAGCCCTCAGTGTCTCCAATATATTTATCCACTTCCTGCTGTCAGTAGAAATTTGAATGGTTTTCAGGTTTTTGCTACTACATACAGTGTTGTAATGAACTTTCATATATGTGTTTTCTGGTATGGATGCACGAGCTTTTTATGGAGCTGAATTGGCTGGTAATAGGCATGTTTTTCAAAGTGATTACACCGGTTTACCTTCAACAAGACTGTCTAAATTTCTTTTGCTCCATGTCCTCATCCAACTTTTATATGTTTTTAAAAGTTTATTTGAAAATTTGCATATGATAATATTTATTCTCATAAACTGTTACTCTGGATGGTTTTTAACAAATGCATACAGCCATGTTTGTGCCCACTACCACAAGCAGCATATAGAAGAGTTCCATCACCCCAAGATATTCCCCTCTCCTCTCCTTGGTTGTCAATCTCTAACCCATGTCCAGGTTGTGGCAGAATGGATCTGATTTAGCTTTTTTCCATGTTATAAAAATGGTATCTTACAAAGCCTTGTGGGTCAGGTTTCTTTTACTCAGCAAGGTGTTTGAAATTCATATATTTGTTGTGCATATCAGTAGCTTATTCTTTTTTATTCCTATGTAGTAGTCCACTGTATAGATGTATCATGCACTGATGACCCATTCCTTCAGTGAGGGTGATTTGGGTTGTTTCCATTGTGGTGATTATGAATAGAGCTACTCTTTATATGTGTGTACAGATTTTCATGTCTCTTGGGTAACTATCTAAAACAAGAATTGTTAGGTCACTTGGTAAGTATTTTTAACTTTATAAGAAAATGACAATCTGTTTTCCATAGTAGATATATGGCACTTCTTTGTACAGCAACAAGAATTTTAGTTGGTTTGGATTTTTATTCCCATTTGGTATTTCAACTTTTTTTTTTTTTTTTTGAGACAGGGTCTAGCTTTGTAGTTCAGGCTGGCCCTCAGCTCACTATGTAGCCCTGGCGAGCCTTGAACTCAGCAATCCTCCTGCCTCTGCCTCCCGAGTGCTGGGATTACAGGCATGACCCACCACGCCTGGCACTGTGGTATGTGGTATTGTTGGCTGGTGGGTGTGTCACCACACCCAGCATTGTATGTGGTTACCGGGGATTGAACTCAGGACCTTGTGCTTGCAAGGCAGGCGCTGGAACCACTGAGCTAAATCTCCAGTCCATGGTATTTTAATTTTTAAAAGTCATTCTAGTAGATAAGTAATAATATCTCACTATGGTTTTGCATTCCCCTAGGACAAAGGGGAATAAATCTTTCCACATATATTTGTCATTCAAACTTCTTAGACAAAATTCTTAGATGTGATTATAAAAGAAGAATCTGGGTAACTGTAAACATATCTTATGAAATTAATAAATGTAAAATTACATGTATATTGATATATCTACCTAGAGATATGTATAAGCAATATATGAGAGTGACAAAATCTAGGTTCTAGTGCCTGCATTGGTTAGATATTTAGGTGGCAGAAGGAAGCTTCATGGAGAAAAGTAAAATATTAGATTTTGAAGAAGTAGTTAAGGAAAAGGAAAGTTAGAAGGAACTAACAGAAATAATAGGTTGAAAGACAGGAAATATGGCTAGCGACCTGGCATCAGTGAGCTAGAGCAGAATTTTGAAGTGATGGCAATTCCTATGATACAGTCATGCTAGGGAGTGCGTGTGGGGAGTAGAGATGAAAATGTAGAAGTGTTAGGAGACCCAAATTTTTAAGGTGAAGGCTAAAACAGTTGAAAAATATGGAGACAAAGAAACCAAAGACATAAGCAGAGAATAAAATAGGCAGGTTTTGAGGGTGTTAGATCACTGAGAAAGGAGGAATTAGCATTAACACCACATGTGAACGTGAGCCTCAGATGTCCAGGTTACAATTCCCCGCGTAACCCATTCTTCCTGTTTCTTCCAACATTCCCTTTATATTTATGCAGATACTTTCACAGAACTACTAATACCCCAAATGGCAACCCAAAGAGGCTTTAATACTATTCTCATGTTTACTGGTGTTCTATAGGATGGAAATTTATGGAATGACATTACAGTATTGGTTTTTTTATGTAAACATTAGCTTAAGTTTTTGAGGTTATATGCCCAGGGAAATTTACTAGAAATATAATGATTAAGTTCATTGGTAAAAAAGTTTTTTGAGAATTTCTGGAATGTGTCACCGATTGCTTTCCAGGATATACTTACTGTATTAGTGCCTCCTTTCTCATTGGTGTGTGGCGTGTCAGGTCTCCAGAATTCCTAGTAATTTTGCTGGCTTATTTATTAATTAATGTGATATTTATATTGTGGATAACAAGATTAACTTGTTCTACATTATCATGTAGAATTCATAATGGATTTTCCTCTCTTATTCTTACTTCTCTTCTTTTACACTCATAATATCCAAATTTTCATACTACTTGCCTGCCTTACCAGAACTGTGAAAACATTGTATTATTTTCTTAGCTGTAGCCAGGAATTATTTAAGGTTTTGTTATTCTTTAATAGTGTTTGGATCTTGTTCATGGTTGCAATATCTTCTCTTGACTCTCTGATGATATTAATGACAGTCTTGGGATGTTATCTATCTATCTATCTATCTATCTATCTATCTATCTATCTATCTATCTATCTATCTATCATCTATCTATCATCTATCTATCTATCATTTTGCCCATCCTGCTTTCTATTTCTCCTACTGGATTTTCTTCTGTTATTTGTTTTGATTTCTGTTTTTCTTCCTTAACTGCCTAGTTTTCCTTGTCTAATCATATTCAAGAATAAGACATAAATAATAACAGTAAACAACTATAGTAGGCAACCTTTTTCATGCCCTGTTCTAAGTACTTTACAATCTATCTTCAGAATTATCCCACAAAATAGATTCCCAAGTTACTTACATTTTGTGAGTATGAGAGGTTACTAGTTTGCCAGAGGCCTTGAGTACAATAGATGGCAGAGCTAGGACTGCCATAAAGAGAGTTCCAGATCACCCCTGTGCACACAGCCCCCATCCCCTAGTGCCTGCCCAAGGATGTTTTGTAGAATAGTCCTGGGCAGGGTGGTACTTGATGTCTTTTCTCTTGACTTCATTAGATGCTGTCTGGAAATCCTGTGTACCAGCCAGGATTGTGAGAAGCTGTGTGGCAAAGAAGACTGTAGGTGTCATCATTCAGCACAAGAAGCTCCCCTTAATTTATTTCCCCCAATGTTATGACAGCATTTGCCTTAGTTTAGCTTGGTGTCCTGCTTTCCACTGACCTGTAGGTTTTTCCTTGTCAGAAAACAAATCTGACTTGTGTGTGCGTGTATGTCATACTAGAAACCGAACCCAGGTCCTCTGTACACAGCTATAAATCAAGCCTTTTCTAGTTTTGAATTTGAGACAGGGTCATGCTGAGTAGCTAAGTTGCATGGGGCTAGACTTGACACTCATGCCTCATGCTCCCAGAGCATTTTTAGATAAGAGGCATGTGATCCCATGCCCTGTAAGTCTGATCTTCTAAAGAGAGCAGTGCCTTGTCAGTGCTGAGGGAGGAGGATGTTTGGCAAGGTAACTACTTCTTTGTTTTAAAATAACTTCATTGAGATGCAGTTCACCTCTTTAAATGTAGACCTCAGTGGCTTATAGTTTATTGACAGAAATGTGTAAATATGACCATAGCTGATTTTGGAACATTTTTATCCCCCTCAAAAACAGAACTTTGCAGCCATTAGCAGGCATGCAACTGTATACATTTCTACTCTGCAAAATTTTGTACTGATATCTTTTCCCTATTCTTTCCTTCTTTGTGAAAGTAGGTTTTAAAATCAAATTACATTTAAGTGAGGTTTTAGGATGTATTGGAGTTTATGTTTAGCCTGCCAATTTAAACCCAAAATCTCTTGCTTTCTTTTAAAAAATATTCATATAAATTTAATCCATTTTATTAAAAACAACATTTAGAACAGTCTCATTTTGTGAGGTGGTCTCTAGCAACCTGTCTTTTCCTTTTTGATGCTTCCCTATATTTTTCTCTTTCATATATATATATATATGTATATATATGTATATGTATACACACACACACATATGCTTACCTTTCTTTTTTTTGAGACAGGGTCTCACTTTGTAGTTCAGCTGGCCCTGAGCTCACTATGTAGCCCAGTCAAGCCTTGAACTCAGCAACCCTCCTGCCTCTGCCTCCTGAGTGCTGGGATTACAGGCATGAGCCACCACGCCCGGCTATGCTTACCATTTTTTCATCCCATTTTTACAAGGTTAGAGAGAAGTTTGGCCTATTGTTCACTCAACATTAACAGTATTTGTTTCTAGGTTGTGGGGGTTTGAGGGAAAATTCTTTGATTTATAATACTTTTTGAATTGATTGCTTTCTAGAAACATGATAAGCACAGGTCAATTTTATTAAACAATTATGAAGCAATTATGTGAAAACACTGCAAAATTTGATGTCATGGAAATTAAATGAGTAGCTGTCTCAAAGTGTGTATGAGTAATGATGTCAAATACAGCAGAAAAGTTGAAGAGAACAAAGATTTGAAAAGGTCTAATTATTCCTCTAACTGTGGACTCTGCATTCTTGTTCCTTTTGGCAACTTTAATCTCAGAGCGCATCAAATGTATGCTCTACATAGCTCTTGTAGTGCTTAAGACATAATGAATGACAAGATACTTGTTGGGGCCTCTGTGAGAGTCATGTGCAACTCTCTCTAAGGTTATCAAAATTACTTATAAAAATAAAACTATAAATCTGTCTTTCTCGAAGTAGCATAGAAACCAGATAAAGGAAAAACGTTCTCATGTAAAAATCTTGGTGATATCATGGTGACAAACGCCAGTATGAATGGTTATGTATTGAACCTTGTATATTAATAGATACATATTAGTTAGAAGCAGAAATTCAATACTATCCACTCAGGAAACTTGCTGCCCCAAGGAGAGGGTAAAATGGAGCTCAATAGGAGAAAGAAACAAATGAAACCAGGGGTATTTTATTAAGAATGAGCTTCACCCCTCAGATTGGACTGGTGTGTAGGATTGCATGTTTCCAGTTCTGAGTCTTGCACTTAAGAAGGTAAAATAACCTTATCCCCTACCAGCTGAAAGGCAGATGGTAGGAGTTCACTGCCCCACACATGTCTTTTGAAATCCAAATCTCAATACTGTTCATGCTGATTAAGAGCTGATCTGCTCTTCCTCTTACTTCGTTTCATCTTTCTTTGCTTGTTTCTGTATATGTGTTTTGTCACCATATTTTTCTTTATTTCTAGTTTCAATTGTTCCCTACTCATCAGTGAAGTAAGCTGTCACCATGACAGTGAAGGGAAGAAGGTGCAGAGAGCAACAGCTTCAACATTACTTGAAATCTTTTAGAAATTCATATAGTCAGATTACATTTCAGACCTGCTGCAATAAAATCTGTGTGATGAAGACCCGGCATACGTATGTTTATTAGCTCTCCAGGTGACAACCAGCAGTCTGCATGGTATCATGGGAGGCCCTTGATGAAAACCCCTTCTTGCATAGTGTTGGAAGACAGTTTTCCATAAATTGTTCACATTTTTGCCCATCTTTGGAGCAGAGGCTTTGGATTCTGTTTCTAGGGCATATATTTGGCAACCAGCCTTCAAAGATAGAGATTTCTGGAGGAAAAAAGTACATTACCATCTACTATAATTCAAATAATTTCTCCCAATGGCACAAGGAGTAGGCAGGCTGACTGCCCATTATAAAAGATTCAGATTCCCAAAGCTCTGGGATCCTTAGCTGTTTTGTATACCACCCCAAGTATGGCATCCCCTGGGGCTTCTCTGTGTTACCCTGTGGGACATGTTGAGAATGGAAAATTGACATATACATGGTATTCATACTGTTGGCTGTGCTGCAGTAAAGCCTTTTGTTTCTAATCCAGGAGTCCCCTGCCCCTTGTCAGCATCTATGAAACTATGAAACTGGCAGGCTAATTTGTCAGTTTGTAAGTAGGGTAAAAATCACAGCCCTTTCATGGTTCTTGATAGTGACTTGAGTGGTAAAATGCATTGATTTTTTTTTTAAGACAGGATCTCGCTTCGTAGCTCAGGCTGGCCCTGAGCTCACTATGTAGCCCAGGCAAGCCTCGAACTCAGAGCAATCCTACTGCCTCTGCCTCCTGAGTGCTGGGATTACAGGTGTGAGCCACCATGCCCGGTTGAATTTTTTTTTTTAAAGAAATTGATTGCTTTAGTTTAGGATACTGAATCTCCAAATGTTATTGACCAAAGCATAACATTACCTGGAAAGTAGTTATGAGGCTCAATTAAGTAATTTTGTCTGCCTTAATTAATTTTGTCTGATGAACTAGCAGTTCTCAAGAAAAGTGAAAGATAATTTTCAAGGAGTTGAGAAGTGGTCATGTCTCAAAAGACTTGCAAAGAAAGATGGTCAGCTTCAAAGGGACCCCTAGAATAAGAAAGGCCCAGAAGTTTCACTTTTTTTTACTTGAATCCTATAAACATCATGATCACACACACTATTGAGAATTTGTACCAGCATATGACACAATTTGATTCTCATATTTCCCATTCCCCCCCACCCTACAACCCCCCTGCACCTATATACATAAACTTTGTTTCCCTTTTTAAAATTACCATCATATTTTTTCTTCCTCTTGTTACTTATACACCCCACACATCTGTAAATATCGTATCTTTTCTCTAGTATGAGAAACCAAAGATGTAAATGAGCTCTAGAGTATATGGTAGATATTGTGAAATAGAAAATATTCAGAAGATTCACTTTCGTGCCTCACATTTTGTCTGGATCTTGCTCTGCCAGCATTTGTCTCTGCTGGACACATAATGCACACTGATTTCCTCTAATTCCCTTCCTCATTCATACTGAATCAAGGGCATCTGCTGACAGTACTGTGGATTCTGTTGTTTGCAAATAGCAAGTAAATATCATGCATTGTCTGAGCTTTTTGGAATGAAAGTTGTTACAACATGGGCAGTAAGAAGGTTTACCATACAGTGAGAAATACTCCACCCCCCCCAAAAAAAAAGAAAAAAGGAGCTAATAAATCTGGGAATAAGACAATAAGGGAGTTTCTGCCATTCCCACTTTATACTGAAGCAATGTTGGCTCAAATCCAGTCCTGGGAATTTCCTCACTTTGCTTGATAAAATTCACATATGAAATGATATACAGGTGATACAGATATATTTATTTTAAAGCATAAATTAGATACTTAAGTTTAGAAGCACAACCTCAATAACCTGGAGTTGAATTTTGGGTTCATTGCATATTCTAATTAACTGAGACCTCACCGTTAAATATGAAAATCAAAATATTTGCATTATAAATTGGGACATATGGTTTGATAAATACATGTCTATGTGTACAATAACAGAAAATATGAAATTGGGACTCCTGAAAGAGCTAAAATGGTCACCATGCAGTTAAATCATACACCTTTAAACTCTGTTGACATTACCAGAGAATAAAGTATGTTTAGTCCTAAAATTTAGAACAGAATTTATCTATTGATTCAAGGACCTCAGCATACTATGAACAGCAATTAAACTAGTTTTGAATCTTAAAATGTTTTCATTAATATTATAGATAAATAGTACTTCAGGGGACCCTGGGTTCAATCCCTTGTACCCAAGCCAGAAATATTTTGCTTTTAACTGTAGTCGAACTTTCAGATTCTCTGAGATAATTATGGAAATGTTCAATGGAGAGCTTTCTACCATGTCCAATGATTTAGTTGCAAATTCTTAACTTCCAATTTAGAGTCTATAGTATGAATTTTCAAAGTAAACTAATAATAGTACCTATAATAACAGTGATAGTAAACATAACATGAGTTTGACTCTCAGTTTAAAAGATGGAACTGTCCTCTCTACATGTTTTGTATACTGTTGTCTGTTTTGTATACTGCTGTCCTACCCTGGACTGGTTACTCTCTGTTTTGTATACTGTTTTGTATACTGCTGTCCTACCCTGGACTGGTTACTCTCACCAAATTGAGCTTTTTTTTTTTTAAGGAAATGAATTCAGAAGATATAAGTCCTGTCTTTAATTGGCTTGATGATAGTAAACATGGAAAATTTTAAGAGAATCCTTTTGATTGAGTCCATGAAAGATTTGAAGGCAAGCATGATCACCCAGGAAAAAGCTCCACAAATGTCTAAAGGCTAACATAAACTACTTGGGTTACATACAAAGTTTATGAAATACGAGATCCATATTCTGAACTTCAGAAGTCTGTAGTATTTCAGTGTAATGTTTTTATCTTTATAAAGTACATCAATAAATTTATTTACCTATTTGTTTAGCTAGCATATATTCATTAGACCTCTACTATGTAAGAGAGTTGATTAATATTAGGGTCAATGTATTAAGAAGAAAAATTCCTGCTGTTGAGTAGCTTACAAATTTGTTAGGAAAACAATGATATAAATAAATTATTACTATATACTATGGTAAACACTACAATTAAAATATGAACAAAGTCCTGTGAAACCAAACACAGTGTGAATACTTTATTCTGGTGGCAAGGTCCATAGAGGAGGTAACATTGGATATCTGAAAACAGCCACATTCAGGATGACAGGAAGTGTAAATATGTTACTCCTTTTATAGTAGTAGGAACAAAAATATCAAGAGCAGCTATTTATTAGAGGCATTTCCTCAGGGCTAGACAACACACTAACCAACCAACCAAAATGACAGAATTTATTACCATCTTCCTGAGCTCTGGACTGGAACTTTAGGAAGTCATCTGTCTAAACTCACAAAGGAAGGAAGCAGGAAATCTTTGCTGAGCAAATGGATGACACTATATCAGCCTTCTAGATCTGAAGTATCTCACCATCATGTCAAAATATCCTGCAAGATCATGTGCGTGTTATAACAGTATCCTCATGACTGACATGGCAGAAGCAATTTCAGCTTTTCTTTGAAAGGAGTTAGAAGCTGTTCTTTCTTCAGGAAGGTTCACTCAGCATTAGAAAGCGTTCATTTCTACTGACTTCTATGAAGAGAAGTTAATCCTAGGGCCCTAATCTCCTGAGATGAGGACTTTCTTCATTTACTCATATGGACTCAAATAGAAATGGCCATTCTTTTTTCTCTTGTGCCCGAATATCACTTTTCGACTTTTAAAAATAGCCTTTTAAGTGTAAATAACTTTTCTTGTTTGCATATAGGCTAGCTAGCTGAACACTAAGAGATGACCACTTCCTACTTCCTTGCAGTTTTTCTCTTCCCACTCTTACGGTTTTCCCAACCTGTGTTTCACCAAATGTTTGTTTATTTCCATGTACCTCTTCAGTAAGCATCTGTTGAACTCTTGGGATTAATTACATCTATTATACATTCTTTTTGAATCCTTTAACTTTCTGAGGTTTCATTTACAGAGTGGGAGATCTGGGATTGGACAAAATTTGGTGTATGGTTAAAAGTCACACTTGTCCAGGGTTGCAGGGTCAACAAAAATTAGAGTTCAAATATTTTGACACCATATTTTCTGTTTGTTCAATGAGACCAGAGGGTCTCCTTATAAATGAAATGAAACTATTTGTTCCCCAATATGGCTAAGATAAAACTGGCACACATTAAACAAGTCAAGATACCCAAGCCTGGTATCAAAAGGATTGGTGTAGGGCCGGAGGGTTAGCTCAGTGGTTCCAGCGCCTGCCTTGCAAGCGCAAGGTCCTGAGTTTGATCTCCAGTAACCACATACAATGCTGGGCGTGGAGACTCACGCCCACCAACAATCAATACCACATACCACAGTGCCGGGCGTGGTGGCTCACGCCTGTAATCCCAGCACTCAGGAGGCAGAGGCAGGAGGATTGCTGAGTTCCAGGCTTGTCTGGACTACATAGTGAGCTCAGTGCCAGCCAGAGCTGCAAAGCGAGACCCTGTCTCAAAAAAAAAAAAAAAAAAAAAAAAAAAAAAAAAGGATTGGTCTAGTATGTTATAGGGACACAGTTGATATGGGATGTGATAATCTGGGATGGTGTTTGGCTAAGTAAGTGGAATAAGAGTGGAAAGAAACTGTGCTGGATTTGAGGAATAACAGCAATAGATATATTGAGTTATACCTAAGCATTTGATATGAGGACAGCTAAAAGTTTTCCTGTCATAAATTATTGTAATTAATTCATGACCAATTTTTTCAATGCTTTGAGCTTTGCCTTGAATATATTTTGGATTGATATTGTATGAAAATCATCAGACAAAGCCTAGAAGGAGAACCTGGTGACACGTTTTAAATCATGTGAATGTGTAGAAAACCAGAATGGTGACTGGTTTATTTGACAGACAGTCGACCATGTGCATATTTTAAAAACCATAGGATTATGGACTTAATGCAGGTTAAACAAGTTGTGTTTGATGACACGTGTACACCATAAAATACGATCTTACTTTGTTTTTAATTTTATCTCAGTGAATACAAGCATATTGCACATTCCATTTGCAATCATTTTTCTCAGCAGTTCATCCATTGACATGCACACACACGCATGTGAGCAGATGTTTTCTAGTACCTTTGGCAGAAGAATTTAGTGCCTGGTACACATCACACCTGCCATGTCATGCTTATTGATTGAACGATTCAGCTTTCTGAAAGGTACCGGGTGAAATATTAATTTTAAAATGAAAGCCTTCACATCTGCTAATGCCTGTCAGTCTCTGGCGTGACTGTGCCATTCGAGCCAATGGAAGTGGGCAAAAGCAGGCTTCATGGGTAGGGCTGACAAGTTATTTTGAGTCTGCTGAAATACCTTTATTGTCACCCCATACGTATAGGCAGACCTCTCCTTCCATTAAACTCTAGTGCTCCCAGTATTCCTGAAAATAGCTCTGGTGGTTTTGAATCCATCTTCCTGGGTTTTCACGTAAATGGAATATTTGTGGTAGTTGCGCGATAAATGGTGAGATAATGGTGTTTTACAGGCAGTGAAATGACAAGGTCAGTTTTAATTAAGCTGAGATCAACCTCAGTCTGTATTGCACACTTCTGATTAGGTTATTTCAAATTAACATAAGTTTTTGGAGACTTCGCTGAAGTCAGTGGTGTTAAACACCAGCTGTGCTGGCAGAGAAGCGTGGGATATGAGAAGGAGATAGCATTCACATTGAAATTAGCACTTGGCACAATATAATTCTCTGATTGCAAACTATGTGGAGTTGCCTGTGCTAATTGGTTGATTTTATTTGAAGCAGATGTTGTTAGCTTTCCCACTAATGATCTGGAGAGAAATTCTTTTGAAAGACATGCCATGTTAGGATCTCTGCAGTATAATAAGCTAATTACAACTTTAAGTACTTGCAGTAATTAGCACAATGTGTATAAAGTGTTCCTGATCTTTTCACCCTGCCGCATTATTGTCAGGGCAGCTTGAAAAACAAAAAGGAATGCTAGCTGGATTGAGTCCCCCTGGTCTGGCCTCTTAGTTTCCCAGACTTATGCTTTAAAGAGATAATGAACACAACTTAAATCCTTCTCTTTGAGGCATGCCAAAAAGGTTTAGGATCAACTTCTACCCTACAACACCCAAAAAATGGAGAGTGAAATTTGCCAAACTAAATGTTACCTCAAACACATATGCTTTTAAGGCTCATGAGGTCTTCCAACATTAGCAAACTGAAGCATTTGAAGACATCATTAGCAGATTTATCTCATGTTCATTTATTTCATTGTTTACCGATTCATTGTAGGACTCAAACCTATATTTTATTTGGGAACGTTGCCCTATCACACTTTCATGTCAAAACTCTAACTTTCTTATCTATTTGGAAGGCCACAAAGGTGCTTGATATTTCTATAAGCCTGAACTCTAGTTTTTATTTTTGAAAACCCAGCTGTTACAAATTTTATTGATACTAATTGTGAAAGTGCAGATCTAATAGAAGTAGATATGGGGAATATGGCAAAAATATAAAAATGAATTAGAAAGAAAACAGTTGATAGACACTGATCCTTAATTGCATAACAAGTCAAGTCACAAGGTAGTAAGTGCTATTATAGGAATGAATCTGACATTTGAAGCTAGTGACTAAAATTCTCATACCTTAAAGAAGAGGCTAAGTTGATCTGTAAGAAGTAATTTAAAATAAAATGTTACTATTTCAATAGTTCTTTGTGGCCTTTAAAAGAGATTTTAAGTTTGCATTTTTAAGATCTAGTATTTGAGCTGGATGTTTAAAATCCAGTCATTCGTAATGGAATCTTCTACAGGGACAGGTAAATGTATCTAAGCTTGTGTTTTCTCAAGGCTCATTCTGTGGTTTCAAACTCCTTCTGGAAGAAGCAGAAACTGAACACATTTCCCATTTAAAATACCTTCAAAGAAGTTGGCCGACTCATGTCTCCTTGGGTCTTATTTCTGGAAAGTGGATAACTTGATCTTATTTTCTGAATCTGCTGCATAAATGGTATACAAATTTCCATTATTTAATCTCCAGTGCTGTTGTCTCCTCCATTCTGGAGTTTAAAAAGCCTGATATTTCTGAGGTTGCTGAATTTATATCTACTTCCAGTGATGAAGAATTTCCTAAGATAAATAGCCAAACTCCTGATAACTTCAGCAGGTTACATCCTAATAGTGAAACAAAAACATCACAGCTTTAGAAAAGCAAAGATAAAAATCTCCCAGGATTCACCCTCTGAAATAATGGAAAATGTGAAAAATTGTAGATTTAATATTATAGACTGGCTTTATAAGCAGATTTTTCTGATTACATAACTTTATTGATGTAAAAAATAAGAAACCCAGAAAATACTTTGTACTTTGCTTTCCCTGAGTCCACAATGTTTCGAGTGTTTAGTGGAACCCAGCAAAAGAAATAACTATGCTCAAGTGAAATGTTCAAGACAGTTTAGAGTTAATGATGACATTTCACACCTGGCATAGCATCTAGCATGTCTGAGGCATTAGATCAATGGTGAGTGGATGAATGTTTAAATTAATCTTTTTCATGTCCTGAGGATTTGTGTGTTTCCATACCTCTGGAAATATTGTCATTAATTGCAACTACTCTATATGCCATATATCCTTCTATGTCTTACATACTTGAGATCCTTACAGTCACTTTAGCACAAAACATTGAAGCACACACTGGATATTCAAGTTTTGACATGTAACATCCTTACTTGGCTATGGAAATGGTCCATTCTCCCAGTAAATGTGACTCTGCTTGTGTGAGACAAAGCTGTTTGATAATAAACCATTGTAAATCCATTGTTTTGTCAGTAGGGATCTGATGTTATTATCTTGGTCTCGTTTACTTAAGTACAAAATTTCTATTAATTTTAGTATAATACCATGGTCACAGAAATATAAATCTCCACCGGTATTTTTGTTGCTCTCACCAAAAATAATTTGCATTTTTCAGGAGTTTAGGAAAATTGGATGTTTTTAAACTATTGCTTGATGCTTGAAATATGATAGTATATATACACATGTTATATTGGTTATTATATTTGTTGTAGATACATATATATATATATTATATGCAATAGAATAAATTATCATAGGCTAATATTTATATATCTAAAAGTTTACATGTGTTTGTATTTATCTATGTATATATTTGTCAGTGTATCATTTTTGGTCACTTTAGGAAAGACCATAACCAAATGATTATTTTAAAATTTTCTGGGCCGGAGGGTTAGCTCAGTGGTTCCGGCGCCTGCCTCGCAAGCGCAAGGACCTGAGTTTGATCCCCGGTAACCACATATACTGCTGGGCGTGGAGACACACCCACCAACAATCAACACCGCATACCACAATGCTGGACGTGGTGGCTCACGCCTGTCATCCCAGCACTCCGGAGGTAGAGACAGGAGGATTGCTGAGTTCGCGGCGGCTTGCCTGGGCACCATAGTGAGCTCAGGGCCAGCCTGAACTACAAAGCGAGACCCTGTCTCCAAAAAGCAAA